>CAKAOH010040691.1:81498-122823 GCA_916701665.1 Sebastiscus tertius | reverse complement strand
TTTTTCGACATACTATAATATGACTTTTTAAAAAAAAAATTCTACATACTATACTGTGACTTTTTTTATTTTTCCGACATGCTATACTATGAGTTTATTTTTTTTGACATACTAAACTATGACTTTTTTGCATTTTTTTCCCAACATATTGTAGTATGCTTTTCTTCATTTTTTTCGACATACTATACTATGACTTCATAATTCTTTTGTGCTACGATAACTTTTTTCGACATACTCTAAAATGACTTTTTCCGACATACTATACTATTATAGTAGGTTTTAAAAATGTCATAGTATATTACGTTGAAAAAAAAAGTCATAGTATAGTATGTCGAATAAATTTATAAAAGTCATAGTATAGTATGTTTAAAAAAAAATCATAGTATAGTTTGTCGAAAAAAATCATAATATAGTATGTCGAAAAATAAAGAAGTCATAGTAAAGTATGTTGAAAAAATTAAAAAAGTCATAATATGGTATGTCCGAAAAATGCAAAACTGTCATACTATAGTATGTCGAAAAAATGCAAAAAAAAAGGCATAGTATAGCATGTCGGAAAAATAAAACAAGTCACACTAAGGGATGTTCATAGTATAGTATGTTGAAGTCTTTTTAAAAAGTCATAAATAATTTTAACAAAAAGTTATATGTAGTATGTCTAAAAAAAAGCATAACAGTCATACTTATAGTACGTCGAAAAAAAAAGCAAAAACGTCATAGTATAGTATGTCGAAAAAAATCATAGTATAGTTTGTCAAACAAATAAGTCATAGTATAATATGTTGGAAAAAAACATAGTATAGTATGTCAATTTGTTTTAAAAAAAAGTCATAGTACAGGATGTCAAAGAAATTCAGAATATAGTCTATTGAAAAAAAAGTCATAATACAGTTTGTCGAAAAAAAAAAGTCTTAGTCGAAGAAAAAAAAAAGTTATAGTACAGTATGTCGAACTTAAAAAAAAAGTCATAGTACAGTATGTCGAAATTTTTTTTTTTTAAAGTCATAGTATAGTATGTCAGAAAAAAAATAAAATTCATAATATAGTATGTCAAAAAAAGTTATATTATAGTATGTTGAAAAATATATATATATATTTTGGAAAAAGTGATTTAAAAAAAAAAAACTGTTATTGTATATGCAATCTAAGCGGCAGCTAGCTGTAGCTTCATATTAACGGTCAAGACATGAGTAATATCAAATCTTCCAGAAATGTCAAACTATTCCTTTATTTTAAAAAAGAACAGGGTCCACTTTTAATTCTCAGGGTGTTTATTCCAACAAATGTTCACCACAGTAATAACTTCATGCAACACTTCTGAAAAACACAAAAGAGATTTTTTGAAACATTTTAATCCTTAAATGTTAAAACATTCGTCCATCTTGTCTCACATTTTCAGGGTTTAACTACCTTATTAAACAGCAAAAAACTGGAATAAAAAGTTTAGAGGGCAGGTAGTATCCCCAAATACTTAATGTATTTTATTTAATATTTACTTTATTTAATTTTATCATCAATCAGCATATTCATTGTTAATGATATTTACCTGGATCCTGCCGATTTTTCAGAAAAAGGTCCAAATATATCACTTGTTAGATAGTTACAGTATGTTACCTCTTTATCAACCATGCAAATTGAAAAATGTGGATTATTCATGATACTTTTGTATTTGTTTCTGCCATTTGTCATGTTACCAAATAGGTGATTATTGTGTGATTTTTACCTTAAAGGAAATGGGCTGCAGCCGTATTCAGTTATGCTGCAGATTAATGGGAGGACTGGCTGCAAGAGTAAGAAGATACCCAATTAACACTTGATAGTGAGGTGAGTTTTCAGCCGCTCATATTGTTGGTTGCTACTGTACAAGTGGGTTTAGGCATCACAGGCGAGAAAAAAACAGTCTTCTTACATTTGTATGGGAGATCACAACAACATGATGAATATTTAAAAAAAAAATTCAAGTTTGTGAAAGCCACCTGCTTCTATTCAAATTTCTGTGATAAAACAAATCATAAATATATGCATCTGATATAAATAAATAATTTAACTCCAAATAAAAAAAAGAATATACTAAGAAGAAACACTTTACGGAAACATATCTACCAAACATGAAAATGGTACACTACAATAAACACACAACAGTACCATCAACAAATCATCTTGAAAGCCGATCACATCTTTTTCCTCAGATTATTTTTTGCAGTGACTGGATCGTTCCAGACATCTGAACATATTGCTTGTGGATTATGCATGTTTATGTTTGATTTTTTCTTCACAGGTCGTCCAGTGAGTTCATTTCAGTATCTGAAGTATAAATCACACACACAGGAGAGCTTGTGATCTTCTCGCTGCTCATTTCCTCAGAGCTCGTCTTCATCGGAAATGAGTAAATCCGCAGTGAAGCTACAACGTATATCAGACTGTTGATCCTGACACTAAGCACCAGTCGCCACACTTTTCTCCTTCTTCCTCTGGGAAATCTTCCTCTTCAGCTCACGCCGGCCTCACATGTGTGAGCAGGCAGCCTGAAACGCAGCGTCAGCCACCTCTACACGCATATCTCGATGGGGGTCGCCACCAGCATGCGTCCTCTCTCGTTGTTTTCTCTGTTGACCCGCTCGTAGCTGCCGGTGGAGGACGGCGAGCTGTTTGTTGACATGGAGGAGTAGTGGGTGTCCATCATGATGCTCCCCTTCGCCACCACACAAGCAGGCGACAAGCTCTGCTGCTTCAGTCTGTCCACTAATACGTCCTCTTCAGATGAGGACGAGCTGATGTCCAGAGGAGGCGCGCTGCTCGCCAAACTGCTGCTGTTCCCGTTCTCCGTGTCCAACATCCAGCACTGGTTGAAGTAGCTGAAGACTTCTTTGACGGAGCAGCGGCGCTCTTGCTCGATGGAGAGGAGCCTACGGAACATTCGCAGAGCCTCGTTGGTGAAGCGGCGCCACTGTGACGGCACCGTGCCCGTGCGGCGACGCTGCCAGCGCACAAACTCCTCATAAAAGGCGTCGTTAGGCATGGCCTTCTCCCAGGGGAAGTTTCCTGTCAGCATGCAGAAGAGCAGCACGCCAAACGCCCACACATCCGTGCTGTAGTCCACGCAGAAGCCCTCGTGCCGGGAGGTGTCGCACAGCTCTGGCGCCGTGTATGGGATTGTGCCGCTCACGCGCTTCACCGGAGAGCCGGAGCGCCGCGTCATGCCAAAGTCTGACAGCTTGACCTTCCGGCACTCTTTGTCAAAAATAAGGATGTTCTCGGGTTTGATGTCTCTGTGGACCAGCTTTTTACAGTGCAGGTAGTCCAGGGCGATGGCCACCTGGTGGACGCAGCGCTTGGCCACCGTCTCAGGTAGTCCCACCTGAACAGAGAAGAAGAACTCATCAGTTCAAGAGTAACTCCTACGCTGTCCTCTCTGGGTTACAGTGTTTAATGTCTGGGTAAAGCAAAAATAAATGTGTTCTGAGTTTGTCAAACCAGAAAAAAATGCTATTAACCAGCCAGCCAAATTTGAATCATTAAAAAAATAAGCAGTATTTTCTACTCAGTAACGCCGGGGTCTGCTGAAGGCGCCGAAACCACAGCCAATTGCGAGTGACGGTTAATTACGTATGTATAGTTATAGTATACACTTTTGAAGCGTGCGCACCAAAGACTTCCGCTGGCTGACTTCCGGCCCTGGATTTGCTGGCAACGCGTCTCAGTGTGATTGGGAATATATGTATACTGTGTTTAGAAACAAATCTGATTTTACTTTCCTTGGACTTTAAATCTGTACATATCCGTCTACAATCTTGTCTCATTATGTAACATTTACTACATTACTGCACACCCTGGTTACATTATACATTTTACTATACTGTACAACTGTATTCTACCATAATAGATTTTATTCCTATATTTTAGCTGCTGCAATATTTTGTCTTAGATTCTAATTAGATTTTGTTAGATTAATGATTCTTTTGTATATATACTGTATATGTATTTGTTTGAACATTGTTGGGAGCATGAGATTAAGATACAAAAAAAACTGATCAGTCATGAAGATAATGGATTTTGTCGTTCATTGTTGTCTTGTCTTTCTTCCATCATGCTCCAAGTTTTGCTGCATGTATTATGTTATATGCATGTTATGTTTTAATATTGCATTACATAAAAAGTTATAGTATAGTATGATGAAAAGTCATGAAAAAATCATAATATAGTATGTTACAAAAAGTCATAGTATGTATGTTATAGAAAGTCAGTCACCTAAATGATTCCTCACCTGTGGAGGGATGATGTCGAACAGATCTCCCGCCAGAGCGTACTCCTGAGCGAAGATGTAGTACTCGTCCGTTTCGAAGGCGATGCCGTACATGTTGATGATGAAGGGGCAGGGCGACAGGTAAAGGGAGATGCTGTACTCTCTCAGGAAGCTCTTCAGCTTGGTGGTCTTCTTCCTCAGAAACTTCAGGGCCATTTTTGTGCCTGAAAAAAAAAAAAAAAAAGGACAGAAATGTTACATAACTTCATAAATCACATTCCTCACTTCTTGTTCTTTTTCCAGCATATTAAAGTGTTTGGGGGATTTATTTTACGGTCGCCCAGTTGCGTGACTGAAACTTAATTAAAATGATCAAAATTTGATGAATAATTAAAATCTCCAATGTCACTGAATTATGTTTTTTTTTCCCTCCAAGAGCTTTATACTGTGAGTATTTCAAATCCTCTGCCAGACTAGTTATGTTCCCACAGTGTGACCAGGATGTTGAGCTGCTTTCATGCAAAGTATTCAGATCCTTTACTAATACCATAAGTACTAATACCACATTGTGAAAATACTCCATTACAAGTAGAAGTCCTGCATTCAAAACCTACATACTATGTATGCAAAAGTATCAGGTCAAAGTTAACCCAATAGCTAAATGTACTTAAAGTAAAAGTATTGATGTTGCAGTAAAATGTTCCCCGTCAGTGTTTTACTATTGTGTCTGATGTTTCTGGATTAATAATTGATATTAATGCTGCATTAATGTATATTTTGCATTTTAACTCCTTTATATTCTGTTGGCTTGTTTAATCTACAGCAATGCATCATGGTCTATAAGATCATCATATGCTTGTAGCGTCGCTGTCCTGTGAGAACCACGTACCTCTAAAAAAATCAGAAAAACTGACTGTTTTCAGCTTTATGACGATGCATTTTCCAGCTGATCCAAGAGGCTTTTTAAAGAGTATATTTAGCTGAAGAAGGAGGAGGATTTTCTCAACACATAAAAGGAACATTTCATCCTTCAGTTTATCAGAATATTCAACATCAACACATCTGGAGATACCTGGTTTTCAATAAACAGGAAGGGGATGAAAACTGTAATCTGAAAAGTAACTAAAGCTGTCAGATAAATGTAGTGGAGTAAAAAGTACAATGTCTCCCTCTGAGATGTAGTGGAGTAGAAGTATAAAGTTACATAAAATGGAAAACTCAAGAAAAGTATAAATCTGAAGTTGAGTAAATGTACTTAATTACAATCCACCACTGCGTTCAACTGCAAACATGTCAAAACATGAGAGCTGGAAATAAGATTGGAAAGCCTGTTTTACTTGATATAATAATGTAAAGGATGCACAGAAACCCATTTAGTCGTCTGGAGGGAACACAGGAATGTAATTTGCGAGGTTCAGAGGCTCAGCTCACCTCGGCAGACACTTTACTGCAACAAGAGGAGCAGCGAGGGGAGAGAAATTACCAGAGTTAATCTGAAATACCCCAGACAATATAAACCTGGAGAGCTGCCATGTCTGCCTCTCTCTGCACCAACAGTCAGTGTGTCAGCGAAGATGAGAGGGGACACTTCTCCAATACCACCGGATCAGCTCTGCAAAGTGCTTTGTGCAGTTTTACAGTGTGCAGACACTTTAGGAAAGGTCAAGAGACGCTAAATTTTGGCAAGGAAAAACTGACAGGACCATTTTCAAAAGGGGTCCCTTGACCTTTGACCTCAAGATATGTGAATAAATCCTCTTTACAGACAGGCCCATTTTATGATAGGAGTGTTAAATACTTGACAAATCTCCCTTTAAGGTACATTTTGAACAGATAAAAACTGTGATTAATTTGCGATTAATCACAATTAAATATTTTAATTGATTGACAGCCCTAAAAAGTATGTAAGTATTATCAGCTAAATGTACTTTTATGCTAAATGCAGTACCTGTGAGGGTTTCTGGACAATATTTGCCATTGTTTTGTGTTGTTAATTGATTTCAAATAATAAATATATACATACATTTACATAAAGCAAGCATATTTGCCCACTCCCCATGTTGATAAGAGTATTAAATACTTGACAAATCTCCCTTCAATGTACATTTTGAACAGATCAAAAATGTGCGATTAATTTGCAATTAATCACGATTAACTATGGACAATCATGCAATTAATCGCGATTAAATATTTGAATAGATTGACAGCCCTGAAATAAATATTCATAGTGCAACTAAAGCTTCTTATTATTCTTTGTCTTACTTCTATCATGCAGTTTCCATACTACTGTGGAGGAATATACTGTATGATGTTAGAATATAGCTTTGGCCTGTATTTGTTTACCTTTTGCACCATTGAAAGTGTGCCGAATTATCTATTAGTAGTTCATGTTTGCAGTGTACCGCTGGATGTACAGACAACCATCACTGGATTACTTTGATACTGAAGAAAACTTTAAAACCTGCTGATTCCCAAGCAACTTCTGAAGCTATGAGGACCGTCTTATTTCTACGATTTTCTAAGCAGATGTTTTTTCACTTCATTGGACATCAGAGATAATGATATCCTCAGAAAGTGTAAGTCTCACTGAATCTAAACTTGTACTTTATGTATTTCCATTTTTGGCTTCTTTAGACTTCAAAGGGAAATACTGTACTTTTTATGCCACTACATGTGTTTTAAAGCTTTAGGTACTTTTCAGATTTAGATTATTAAATTGGCAATTATTCTGATAATTATTGAAGTCATTTTCCATGCATAAATGACATATATGGTTCTTGCTCCTCAAATATTTTCCTTTCAATTATTCAAAGATAATGTTGAGGTTTTTGTCGAGGCTTTTCTGCATTTCATACTTTTAATACTTTAAGTACCACTAGTACATACTTTTACTTAAGTAACATTTTCAATGCATGACTTACTTGTAACAGAGTATTTTTGCAGTGTGGTTTTAGTACTTTTACTTTAGTAAAGGATCCAAATACTTCCACACTGACACTTCCTGCACAGATATTATATTAAATACTACAGTACAACACATTATAGGAAACTATACAGAAAAAAAAACTGAGATGAAGGTTATATTTTGTTAAAGCAGAGCGGTTCTGCTTTTTAAACTGCTTTACTAATGTGACTGTATTTAAATGAAATGTTACTGTAGCCTCAGTAAACTCTGCAGCTGTTATATGAAGGACAATATCTACAAAATCAAAAACTGGATTGGATATTTTTGGCAAAACCTCATTATTAAAAGACTCCATCAAAAACACCATCAAGTCTACTTCTTCTAACTAAGATCTGTCACTGATTTACATTTGAGTTTCGTTCTTCGCTAAAATGTATTTGCACACAATCATGATTCAAAAGGTCAGAAACAACGTCGCCTTCAGCTCATTTGATCTCATAGTTAACAAGACATTCATACTGAGCAGCATCATCAGGTCGATTATAGCTACCCTGGTTCTCTGATGGTTCTGAGAGAAGATGTCGGTGATAAAAAGCAGCAGATAATGAAACTACAAGTGGCTTTTATGCATGTATTATGCAGGCTTCTACTGCGCACTTTACAGGCTGGAAAAGGTCAGAATTCATCTCAGTGACAGACTGCAGCCACTCTAAAATGGGCTCCGTTCTCCATAAAAGAGACGATTAAGAAGCGTGTGGCAGATGGTCAACATTTTGGGCTTTTACTGTGAAAAGGTTGAACAGATTTTCTATTAGTTAAGTAGTGAATTTAGGCTGTCTGGGTTCTGAATAAAGAGGTGGCCTACATTACCTGGAATTAGGTTTTCAAAAGTAAAAAGTTCAGAGACGAATAAGAGAGCTTTACCTGAGTGAAAACAGGATTATTTTTTTATTTTCTCAGTGTTTGTTGCTCCTGCAATACCAAAGTAAGTAAGTAAGTAAGTAAAATGACCCCGTCTTATCGCTCTGAATCATAAAGTAAGGCCACAAAAGAGAACAACATCCCATTTCCTCAAACGGCAGCTCCTTCTGAACAAATACATTTCTCTTCTCCTCACAAGGAGGTGATGAATTCAAAATGTCTCCCGTTCCATCCAAAAGAAAGATGGACGCATTAAATGTTGGATCTTTTGGTTTCCTTTTGGAATAAAGCATCAAACGCCAGGTCAGGTAGGTGAACATTAACTGTGTGCCGTTACCATGATCTGAACAAAAAACAGCAGGAGGCAAATTAGTGCCGTACTTGAGATTTCAGTTTTAAAGCCAGAGTGAAGATACTGGTATCATATGAAACTATAAAAACCTAAAGAATCCATTGGTACCAACCATGTCATACTAGCTTGTCGCAAAGGAGGTTAATTAACGCTCCGAACTTACACTAAATTTGGCGAAGAAAAACCGGCATGACCATTTTCAAAGGGGTCCCTTGACCTCTGACCTCAAGATATGTGATGAAAATGGGTTCTACGGGTACCCACGAGTCTCCCCTTTACAGACACTTTATGATAACCACATGCAGATTTGAGCAAAAATCATGCAATTTGTTTAATGCAGTATAAATGTTTTTTTTCACCTATTCTAAAAATTGTGTATTTCTGGTGTGTTCTTTATATTATGACAGTTTTCCTAAATTTAGTTTTTTAAAAAATCGCAGCATTTCACCTTGCTTACAGTATTGCAATAAATTGAATTGTTACCCCTGCATCATGATACATATCGTATCGCCAGATTCCTGCCAATACACAGCCCTAGTTACTACTTACTTTGCAGATTCAGATTATTAAGACAAAATATAGTTCAACTAATAAATTATGTATTATGATAGATTAAACTACCTAACAGTTTATAAAGTAGTTAAAAGAAGCTGCAACATGAAAGTGATGAACACATTAATGCATCAATATGATGCCAATACTTCAGTACTTTTACTCAAGTCAAATTTTGAATGCAGGACTTTTACTTGTAACAGAGTATTTTTGCACTGTAGTATTGTTACTTTTATATAAGTAAAAGATCAGAGTACTTCTTCCATCACTGGCTAATTTACGTCCTCCCAACCATTAATTAATTAGTTCATTCATTCATTAATTCATTCATTCCTAGCCCCTATTCTGTCACTATCCACTACCTCTGAGAAAATGAGGGTTACATGCAGTAATTATTTCTCTATGTTTCTAAGAATTCTGGGTGACCGTCAGATGTTACATCGAGGCATGTCTAAAAGCTTAGCAGGGGTTCAAATGCATTTTTGATGTGTTCAAGGATAAAGTAGGGTGTTGAGTTGCTCTTTAAATGCCAAGTATTGCAACATGTGGAGAAATCCAAAGCTTGGCGGAATTGCCTGCTCAAACACACAGCAGTTACCTCTGATTTTGTGGATGACCAGGTCCACTTTCCCATAGGTGCCCTTCCCCAGCTCACAGACGACCTCATAGTATTTGTTGATGTCCAGTTTTTCAAGGTTCTGAGAAGCAATCAGCTGGAGTTCCTCCAGGATGTCGATGGAGGCGCGGGAGCCGTGCGGCGAGGAGTTCATTGTTGTGGAGGAACGGGCCGGAGCCGAGGGTCTGGTCTGGAGATGGATGTTCCTGTAGGACGGGAGGAGCAGGAAGGAAAAGGAAGGTTCACTATGTGACCAGTATCCACCCATGTTGACCCCCCCACTGTAAACAGAGCACAGCTACTGTATTGTATGGACACGTACAGTATATGAACAGAATGCTTTGTGTTCAGGCCAAATTAACTGTTATCATACACCCTTTGAATCGTCACTTAGTGCTCATGGGAAAGTTATTTTTTAAAGATCACAAGGAGCGAGAACACTTCCAGAGACTGATGTTTAAAACAGAATTATCAATTTATGTCATATTTTATCAATTAATTAATTGCTACATTTATTTGTAATAATATTTTTGCTACATTTAATAAAATATTTATTTATTTTTTATTTGGGCAGGTTCCGTCCTCCATACTCCTCACCCAAAGACACTAAACGGCCCTCACAAAAGATATAAATGTAAGTCAAAGATATAACCCAACCCCTCTCCACAGTGTTTCTTTGCCTTTCAAGCAATGCATGCTGTCATACACTGAACTCTGAAGCCGCTAAATAGAATAAATCAAAGAGCGAACAAGACAAACTGGATCTGAGAGGAGAAAAGTTTTGCTATTGGTGGAGCTGATCCTCTGCAGCTGATTAATGATCCCCCTGCATTAATGAACGTCTAATTCGGATCCGACGTGCTTCTACTCTGTCGCGCCTGCTGGCTTTCCGATCTCAGTAAATCTGTCTCACCTTCCTCCTTCTGCTACCACAAGAAGCCAAGCAACACTCGTCTGCTGTATCCTCCATCACTCATCACCCACAGCGGGCCAAGATATCCCAATGACTGGAGAGACTTTGCAGCCTTGATGGCGCAGCACAATTGTACCATCTCTCATTAACAGGGATGAGAAAGTGTTGAAGGAGACAGGATGCTAGTCTCATCCTGTGCATCAAGTCCATCTGTGTTCCCGACTACAGTGTGAGTGTGCATAATGTGTGCACAAAATTCAAGTAAAACGTGTGAAAACAATAAAACCAAACACAAAAAAATACAGTATGTTCCACTAGAAAGAGTTGCAGTGACAGTAAAACTGTGTTTTGTGTTATTCACTGGCGGAGGAAGCACTCAGATCTTTTAATTAAATAAAAGAAGTAATACCAAAAGAGGACCTGCTCCCTATGTAACTATAAATGGCTCATTCTAAGGTAACGAAAACACAATGATTCTTATTTTTGGGTGATTATACACTAAAGAAAACATACATAATAATATTACATTCATTTCTACCAATAGATCTCCCTAAATGCTAGACACTGTTCCTTTAAGTAAATGAACACAAGTATTAGCATCAAAACATACTTTACTAATTTACTTTATTACTCATTTAATTTTCGTTTTTCATTATTTTTGCATTCATTATGTATTCATTTCATATTTATTTTTAAATGTATTTATTTATTTATGCATCTGTTTCTTTATTTCTGCACAATTTGACAGTCCCCTCATTTTCATAATGAGGTAGAAATAAATAAAGAAATGAAATAAAATACAGAAATAAATAAGTTTGGGGGAATAAATAAGGGTTGACATGCAAAGGGAAAATCATGCATGAATAAATAAATAAATGAATAAATACATAAGTAAATACAAAAGTTTAAAAATAAATAATAAATAAATGCAAAAATAGATAAATACTAAATGCAAAACTAAATACAAAACTAAATACATAAATTTGAAAAATTAACACAAATAAATAAATATATAAATAAAATGGAAAATTAAAGAGAAGAGTAAATAAATAAGGGAATTAATACAAAGAAAAATAAATAGAAACAAATTTAAAAAGGATTATCAATTTATGTCACATTTTTATCAATTAATTAATGGCTACATTTATTTTTAATATAATTTTTTGCTATAATTAACGATATATTTATTCATCAAGTCATATATTCATTAGTTAATGTATTTACTTTTCACTTAATCATTTAATTCTATTTAATTAAATAAATAAAAATAAATAAATATGAATAAATTAAAATAAATTAATTTAAATTAATTTGTTATTTATTTATAATCATGTATAGCTCCAAAGAGTATTTTTAAGTTTACAAAATAACAAACTGTGATAGGGTGCTACAGACAAGCATATTTAACCTATAATGAAATTATTAATCCCTTTTAAACAAAATCACAAACAGTCAGTGAAAATGACCCATAATGCAGCTCCAACCATCTCACACTGACAGTACATAGTAACCATAGTAACGTTAGCATCTCTGGCTAACCGAGGAATGCTAATTGCTTGTTAGCACGAGTGCTAGCTAAATTACGGCAGTTTGAGCCAAAATGGCGTCTTTGCTAGCTTACACACTCTCTCTAACTAAAGCAAAACTACGAAATTACATTATAAAGTCACTTCCTATCAACTACAGAAGGAAACGAAGTATTGACAAACCTTGTGCCATTATCATCCAGGTGTTAAACAAACAAAAAGGTATAATAATACGCTCCTTCTGTTGGGAGGCACACCTGACGGTTTACCGTTTACCGTCTCTTTCCTCTAACCGGCATCACCCTTTCAAAATAAAAGCACCCAATTTAATAATGTAACCTGAAACACGGTAACACCTGAAACACTCTGAAAATGAACAAACAGATACACTGGACCAGGGGTCAGCAACCTTTACTATCAAAAGAGACATTTTAGGCAAGAAAAAATAATAATAAATCTTTCTGGAGCCGCAAAACATTTGAATGTTGTGAAGAAGATAACACAGTTTATAATCTAAGTATATAGTATATAAGTCTAATGCAGTGAGGGCCAAAGTGCAAATGTACCACGTAGTATTGGGGCCACATTGAGGGAATAAAATCTGAGATTTACAGAATAAAGTCATAAAATTACGGGAAAAAGTCGTAATGTTCCGAGAAAAAAGTCATAATATTACGAGAAAAAAGTCATAACTTTACGAGAAAAAAAAGTCGTAATATGAGAATAAAGTCATAACTTTACGAGAAAAAGGTCGGAATGTTACGAGAAGAGAGTCATGACTTTACGAGAAAAAAGTCGGAATGTAAAGAGAAGAGTCATAACTTTACGAGAAAAAAAAAGTCTTAATATTAGGAGAAGAAAGTCATAACTTTAGATCATTATTCATTGATCCTACTTGTCATAACTTCATACCAATTTTTACTATTTAAACTGAGATTAAAGGTTATGTGCAATGATCATTTTAGTAGAACTGCTCTAACAAACCGACAGCTGTCTCAGTCACAGTGTTATAAGTAAGAACTTGCAAAAAAAAAAAAAGGACAAGCAGAGGTTTTATTCTAATATCTTTCAATTCTAATGCAAACCTAATTAATGTGCTACGACACGCGCTTTGATGCGGACTGAATGAATGAGGACATAAAGCAGCGTGTCTGGCTCTGTAAAACGAAGGAGACAAACTCAGTGTTTGTTGAAGAAAACCTGCCAGCGAGCAGGTTCAGTTCACAGAGTGCTAATTTAAACCTCATCTCAGGTTTAACTAACTCAGAGTTTTTACTAATCCCGCTTTCTGAAACAGGGCTCAGTTGTATTTCTGACAAAGCTGCTCTGCTGTAGCATTACACTACACTATGCTGTTACCATTTAAACCCCAGGTGCCACCACATCAACCAGGACTGAAATCTTAAGGTTTACAACACATTGCTTTAACTGTCCTCACATGTGTCGAAAATTGGATCGTCTTGCAGTGACAACAGAGGGTGAAAACGGCTCCGGACACGAACAGTATATGTGCTGAGCATGAAAGTACGACAAGCAGATAAAAATGGAGAGTCAGCTAAACCCAAAGGAGCCAACTCTGTCAGTCGCCGGTCCACTCAGCATCAGTCTGACAAGGTCAATAAACCAAACACACAGTGGACGAGGCAGCCAGAGTGTGTTTGGAGCTGGAACAGAAAAAACTACCTGAACACACAAATTCATTTTCTGGTTCTGTTTTTAGATTCTAATTAAAATTCAAGCTCTTTTCTACATAATGACTTTGTTGTCCAGTCTATCCGCACCACAGTTATGGTGTCAAAGTGGCCACATTATCAACACAATATGAAAATGGGCTTTGTGTCCGCAGGCATAAAGAGTTGCTTTGACAAAAGCACCAGGCATCACCTCTGCATTCAGCACTTTCAAATATTAACAGGTCCAAGAGGAGCCACTTTATAGCTGGTTTCTTTGTTCATGTATCACACATCATCGTTTACCAATACTCACAGGAAATAAAGGAGCAGATTGGTTTAAACTGATTTTCTCACAGATTTACTGTTCCTACGCATTCAAGCTGTACAATCTGTAAACAAGGACACTTGTACTACAGCTCAGAACATCAGTTCCCAACCCGGGGTCATGTGAGATGGGTGTTTTCTTAAAGGAATAGTTTAGACATTTTGGAAAATACACTTATTTCTCTTTCTTGCGGAGAGTTAGATGAGAAGATTGACATCTTGAGACATGCATTTGTTCGCATTTTCTTTTGCAGAATTTCAGGAAATTCATCTTCATTTGGATGGAAACTTGACTTATGAAAAGAAAAAGTATGAATTATCTAAATCTTTACCTCTTTTTTAATGATCAAAATCAACTCAATTCAATTTTGAGTTTCTTGTAAATATTAAACCTAACAATAATGAGTCCGTCATCAAGTATATTTGATGTACTATACTGCACTACATATGCACTCACATACCCATACATACTGGTTATATCTGACCTATAGTGTATTCATATTTATACTACTGCTGCTGTATTACTGTTTATTCTGTATATTACTCTGCACTTTACTGATTTTTGCATTTCTGGTTAGATGCTAAACTTCATTTCATTGTCTCAGTACTGCTACAATGACAATAAAGTTGAATTTAATCTAATGCTGCTCAAACTTTGCGATATGATTAATTTTAACCACTTTATTCTGAATATTTTCTGAGCGCTGCATCATCTGAGTGGGACAACATGTTTACTTGCTGCCTTGTTTTATTATTAGCTTCACTTAACCATAACAACCTTGACATGTATGCGTGCAGAATGCATAGTTTCACGCTCAATTTCTTTCTCTCAACCACATAACATCCTGAGCATATAAGCATACGCTCATATGTGCTCTCACACTGTCGTCATATCAAAGAGCCTGCAGATGAAAGAAGTCACAACCAGCACTAATTAGGAGCATCTTCTGTTCGCGGCAGCTCTCGGCAGCCCCGGCGCTCCTTCTCAGGGTAACGGTGCCACGGCGGCTCCCCAGAGGGCCTCAAGGAGAGCCAAGCCCTGTTTGCCTCCTGGACGAAGGGGGGAATGACACCGCCTTGCTGTCTTTCTTCTCAGTGAAATGCTTGTCTGTAATCAAAGCTGAACTCAGCCTGCTTTGTGTCATTGCTGCTTTTCTCTCGAAATGTACCTCCCGGCTAATGTTACCGGCCTATTGCACCAAACAGGAGGGGAGGTGAATGGCTCGGTCTAACACCTGATGGCTCGGTCTCACACCTGATGGAGGAACAGGCTGCAGGGATGGCACGGAGGTGAAAAGCTCACAGCATTAAAGACCTTTTATTCATCTTCCTGCACCAACAGCTGCAATCTGTCATGCCTGATTTGTGTCGCCTTGTAGACTAAATGCTTCCCATGGATTGCTGAAACACCTGATGTTCTTCAACGATTACTCTACTGTAAAATGACCCACTTAGTATGTATCTTGGTCAAAATGTACTTTACTTTACTAAAGGGATCAGAATAAAGTGTTTATTTGTTTAGTTATGTGTTTATATTTTTTTAAAAAAAATAGACATTACTACAATTAAATGTCCAACTTATGCATCTTGGTCACAATTAATTGATTTTCAATAATAAATATTCACATACATTTGCATAAAGCAGCATATTTGCCCACTTCTATATTGATAAGAGTATTAAATACTTGACAAATCTCCCTTTTAGGTACATTTTGAACAGATAAAAAACAATGATTAATTTGCGATAAAATATTTTAATCGATTGACAGCCCTAAAACAGGGAATAAAGAAACAGGGGCAAAGTTGTAGCCCGCAGCATAACTCACCGAGTCTATGGCAACATTAAGACAAAGAATAATAACAATCAAAGTGTAAAAATCCATAAATTAATATGATTTTTCTTTATGTTAAACTATAAATATATTTGTTTACATTGATTTGGCTCATAATGTCCCATCGACATGGTTCTAATATTCCCGTAACACTGACTCTATCCCTTCATATACAGATATTTACCCTGTGTTGAACACCTTAGGACATACGGACAAAAACTCAACCAATGTATTTATAGTATAACTCACATCCAAAGTGATAGCATTTGTGAGTAGACCAACTGTAAATAAAGAGAGAGGAAAAAGCTAAGACATTACACCGCAGGCAAGAACTGTATGCGTGACTGACTCTGGTCTAATTTTCAAGTCACAGAAAATGAACATAACTAAAAAGGTCATTAGGTTTCTTTTTCCCCCCATCGACACAGAAGCTTGTGCAAGCTTTTATTTCAAGCAGACTTCAACTGCTGCAATGCAATGCTCTCAAGTCTCCCCAAAAAGTCAGTAAATCAATGCCCGCTTGTACAGAACGATACTGCAGGAGTTTTAACTGGAACAGAGAAAGGAGATCACATTGCTGCTGTTCTAAAGTCCTTGAACTGACATCCAGTCAGTTTCAGGATAGATTTTAAAATCATAGTTCTTGTTTATAAATCTATTCATGACCCCGGACGATGTGGTCCGTCAGATCCAAAGACTCTCTGCACCTCACTGGACCAAAAACACAACCGAACACCAACAGAAGAGCCTTCTGCATGTTCACAGCATCCGAAACATCAGCAGAGACCTGATCATTTACGACTACATATTATTATTAATACATAAATTGTATGCAAAACTTGAAAAAAGTGTTGAGTATTGGTCTTGTTATGGTACACACACATAAAGCACTGCAGAAAAACTGCCTCTGCCACCTCATTTGTGTTCAGGCCAACATCGACTTGTAAAACATCAGCACCTAATTAATCATTTGTAATGTTTAATCAATATGTCAGCCAACTAAAAAATACTTAAGGAACAAATGCTACCATCTTTAGTTATATTTGGCTCCCTACAAATGTCTGTTACACCTCTAAAGGGTTCCAGGAAGAAGAGAAAGCAACACCTGGTAAATTATATTGTATTTCAGAACTAATTTGGTCTTTGGTCCAGACTGAAATGTCTCAACAACTACTGGATGGATTGCCATGAATGTTTGGACGGACATTCATGATCCCCAGAGGATGAATCCTACTAACTTTAGTGATCCTCTGACTTTTCCTCTAGCGCCAGCATTGAGGTCATATTTGTGGTTTTGAGCATAGACTGTATATAAGAAGTGGGTGTAGTCACTGTGACGTCACCCACTGGGTTGTTGACTGCCGTTTTGAAGCCTTGAGTTCGGTATCTTGGTTTTCATGAACTGAAAACACACTGTGAAAGGGTTAAAGTTGTAAGACGAAAATGTGGACAACTCCCAGACCGGACAACGCTGTGGTAGCGACTTGTCAATCACAAGGTAGCCACGCCCTAAAGCATCCCCTGCTTTACGGTCTATTTGACTCTAAATGGGACCATAATTTACTAAATGAACATCATGCTGTATTGAAGAAGACTTGAAACTAGCGATTGAGACCATAAACTCATGTTTACAATGTTTACTGAGGTAATAAATCAAGTGAGAAGTAGGCTCATTTTCTCATAGACTTCTATACAATCAGACTTCTTTTTGCAACCAGAGGAGTCGCCCCCTGCTGGCTGTTAGAAAGAATGCAGGTTTAAGGCACTTCAGTATTGGCTTCACTTTTCAGACACAGAGGTTGTCCACTTGTTTTGAGTGAAATATCTCGACAACTGATGGATGGATTGCTATGAAATTTGGCACAAGCATTCTTGTTCCCCTCAGGATGAATTGTAATGACTTCAATGATGCCTTAAACTTTTTTATCTAGCGCCACCATTAGGTCAAAATCTCACATTGCCCAATACTTTGGCTTATGACATTCCCAATGAACTAAACTAAGATGATTAACATGGTAAACACAATACCTTTTTAGCATTGTCATTGTTAGCATGTAGAGATTTAGTAGATTTGTTTTTCTTTTCAAGTAAATGTAGTAATTCATGAGAAACAGTAAAATGCTCAACAAAGACTTGTAAGATTGAGAAATTCTTAATCCACACCTGAATTTCCACAAAAAAAAAAAATAAAAAATCTTTAACTCATGACATTACTTTCATCCACTGATTAAATACGTCAACAAAAGGCAAACTAAACTAGGAACACAAACCTCCTTAGTGGAAGTAATAATCATGTCCAACAATCAGCATCCATTTTTCTTTGGCCAAAACATTTACCCATGCCTGAACTATGTTATGAGATTGATGTACAAATTTCACCCACAACTTAACAGAAGCTCACAACTGAGAGAGCTCACTTTGGTACAATTGACTAATTAAATCCTCCACCAAAATAGGATGGACTGCATCGGCTTAGTGAGCGTTAGAAAAATAACAACAGGACGAAGCAGTTTGATTTCTGAACTAAAAGGATGAACTGCTCTTCATTGTATTAAATGAAGACAGTGGGACTCACATCCTTTTAGTATCTTAAAGGAAATCCTAAAACTGTTCTGCAGGTTTAGCAACAGAAAAGCTTTCCTTTCAAAATTAATTAATAATGAATGTTGCTCCAGCATAATATCAGAGGCAATTGTGGGTCACTGATTCAACATAATTGGAGTTTGAGTTGTGCCAGTCTGGCATGTTGTTCCATTACCTGTTGACCTGCTGGGCCAGTGGAGCTTTCTATTGTGCGTTTCCACTATAGAAATAAATTGAGATAGACAAACTGTTACGTACATACAACGAAGACTATAGTTTGCACAATCAAACCTGAAAGTCTTCATATTTTAGTCTCTGTAGATTTAGGTAGTCTCTGTAGACCATTTGGTCTCATCCTTTTGTCATTCTTACTTCTTCAAGTCAGAGCCAATGAACTAACGTGTAAAACTGTATTCCCTTGAATCTGCCCACCGAGATAACAAAACCAGGGAGATTACTTCTGCACCACGAGCAGCTCTTTCCTCCAGAAATGTTTGCAGAGATTAAAACTGTCACAGCCACAGCTTTGGCCTTCACATTCCCAGTCCCAGTCCCAGTCCAAGTCCCAGTCCCAGTCCCAGTCCCAATCCCTGTGTGGCGGCCGGCCTGCAGCTTGGCCATCCGGCGGGGCTCGGCGGTCGGCGCCCACAGCGCTCATGGAGCTGTGGAGCACATCAAAGCAGTGAGGCTCTAACCGGCTCGGCCTACAGTAGCTGTGAACACTGGGGCTTTGTGCCTGCACGCTCGGCGGCACATCACTGGGCGCTCTCCTTTAATGCCAACCCATTTCTGCTGCTGTGAACCCCACGCTACAGTAGGTAACGCTACCCCCTTTGTCTGCTTTAATCTCTGCCTCTCTTTCTTCTTCTCTGAATTTCTTTCTCTGCACTGAATGTGTGATCGTCTGTCTGCTGGGTGACTGAGTGAACACATGCATCAATGTGCAAAGAAAACCAGACACACATCTCGGTGTCAGCTGGAGGGCTGCAACTAGGGCGACCCGACATTTCGAAAAATTCAGGACAGTCCCGAATTACGAGCAGTTGTTCCGAATCCCGAATCCTGTCCTGGTTGTTACGAAAATTAGACTAAACCAGAGTTTTGATTAGTTATAGCCTAATAAAACATGAAATACTGATTGTTGTGAAACATTATTTTAGTGTTGCCCACAGACTAGCCCAGTAATGTCCGTAGCCAACGCGAATTATGGCTGTTGTAGTTTTATTTAGCCTTGTATAGTAGAGCTGCAAATTGATAAACAACTACGCACAACGGCGAAGCATAGCTATGAATAGAGCTGTGTATTGGCAAGAATCTGGCGATACGATACATATCATGATATACGTGTTACGTTTCAATATATTGCTAAACTGTAAGCAAGGTGATATATTGCAATTTTGAAAATCTAATTTCAGGAAAACTGTCATCATAGAGAATTGCGACTCTGCTCTTTGCAGATGATGTGGTTCTGTTGACTTCATCGAACTGTGACCTTCAGCGCGCACTGGAGCAGTTTGCAGCCGAGTGTGAAGCGGTCGGGATGAGAGTCAGTACCTCCAAGTCTGAGGCCATGGTTCTCTGCCGGAAAACGGTGGATTGCACCCCTACGGGTGGGGAGTGAGTCGCTGTCCCAAGCGAGGGAGTTCAAGTATCTCGGGGTCTTGTTCACGAGCGAGGGTAAAATGGAGCTGGAGATGGGCAGACGGCTCGGTGCAGCATCTGTAGTTATGAGGGTGCTGTGCTGGACCGTTGTGGTGAAGAGGGAGCTGAGTCGGAAGGCGAAGCTCTCGATTTACCATTCCATCTAGGTTCCAACCTTCACCTATGGTCATGAGCTTTGGGTAGTGACCAAAAGAATGAGATTGCGAATACAAGCGGCCAAAATGAGTTTCTTTTGTAGGGTGGCTGGGCCCAGCCTTAGAGATAGGGTGAGGAGTTCAGACATCCGGAAGGAGCTCGGAGTAGAGCTGCTGCTCCTTGGCGTCGAAAGTTGCCAGCTGAGGTGGTTCGGGCATCTGATCAGGATGCCTCCTGGACGCCTCCCATTGGAGGTTTTCCAGTCACGGACAAATGGTAAGAGGCTCCAGGGTAGACCCAGAACACGCTGGAGAGATTATAAATCTCGTCTGACCTGGGAGCGCTGGTAAATGTCTCTCGAAATACTCGTAATTTTTGAAGCAATGGATCCCTGATTTCAGACCAGTAGTAGAGAAAACTAAGTACTGTAGACCAAGTAGAGTAAAGCAGCTTCTAATTTCCAGTCTGCAAACATCTGAAACAACAACCGTCATTGGCACGCTTATTAGCTGCAGCTATGCTAATGAAAACGTCATCTCCTGCTGACTCGTGGCTGCATAGCATACACAACATCATGCTGCCAAAGCTGCATGTCCCTGCAGGTAAATAGGGCTGCAACATTTTTTTTTCAACATTATTAATTAACCATATAGTCTGTGAAATGTTAAAAAATTGTGATAAAAAAAAACTTCCCAGAGTCTAAGGTGACGTCTTCAAACGTCTTCTTTTGTTTAAACAGATATTACATTTTCTGGGGCTGTCCCCTCTTAAGTCAGTTGCTAATCGTTTCGTTTTGGTCTTTGATAGTTGATTAGTAATTTTGTATGCTTTTTTCATGCTGAATGACTTATTTCCAAGAAACGTACGAGAACATCTCTGGTAAACACAAGATTTAAAGTGTTGCTTTTGTGTGAGTATTTGTAGAGAAACTCAGTTTTACAGATCTGACCATTAAATCAAAATATATACAAAATCGTACGAATGTTAGTCGACTAAATATTTCTTTGGTCGTGGACAGCCCTGCAGTTTTCAGTGATATACGACAATGAAAACCAGCATCTCATTTGAGGAGCTGAAACCAGAGAATATGGGACAATTTTTTACTCTTTGTGCTTGGAAAATGCCTAAAACGATTAATCGAGTATCGAAATTGGTTGGGTATTTTTATGCCAATCAACTAATCAATTAATCTACTAATCATTTTAGATATGAAAGCCCTGATGGCCAATCTCTGCAGCCCAATTTGAGAGTCCAGATGGCTTTTCGATGATTTACCCCCAAATAAACAGAGTTCCCATTAAAAAAAATAAAAAATAATTAAATTAAAATCAAGGTTTTAAGCATCCACAGTGTCTCATCCATCACAAGATTCATGCAGAGCTGATGTCAGTATCATTGTTTACTGTCTGGGAGTCATAAAAACCTGCCACAAACTGCAGCACAAAGACACCAAGAGCAGACACAAAGCATTATAATCAATACAACGTGGACTCAGGTAGTGCAGGAGTGTGTGCATGTGAGCATATTTGAAGAAATCATGAAAAAAAATGTAAAAACAGGCCTGTGTGATCAATAATCACAGATCCATCCAGTGATGTACAGATGTGCAGCTGCATGGGACACAATAGATAACAGACAGCAGCTCCATTGTTCTGCTCAGTCTCTGTTTGGTCACATGGTGTGTCTAACTTTTGTATTATAAAGAATTTAAAATATGATTTATAATTTAAATAGCAGCAGTTTAAATGAGAATAATTAACAAAGCCAGCTTGTAAACACATTATAATGCAGTGTAATGCTTTATGCAACAGAGCAACACACACAGAGACATGAGATGAGACAATCTGAGCTGGGAATGATTAAAAAAAAACACATTTAAAGACACAAAACGAGCATTTTTAATTGCCAGTTAATTGCTTTAAACCTGGTCATCGGATCTGATCTTACCTTTCAAGATGTGCAGCATGCAACCTGTCAGTCCATCCAGACACCTGACTGTGTAGATAAAAGAGGAATCCTTGAATTGTTTGTTTTTTTCTTCTTCTTGGTGTTTGAATGAAGCAGGAAGCTCCGGTTGTCTGCACCGCTGCTGTTTCTCTCTCTGTCTCTCTGTCTCTCTCTCTCCCTCTGTCTCTATTGTCTCAGCTCTCCTGCAGACAAGCCCCGCCCACCGCCGGTAACTGGCCAATCAGAGCGCAGAGCGGCGGTGCGCTCCTCTGCGACTGTGCTGCATTCAGGCGATGTAGGAATTTACAGAGTGAACTTTTTTTTTTATTATTATTGTTTATTTATTTATTTGCACATATATAAAACTGCACAAATCCAGTGAATTAAAAAACAAATAAGAAATGTGCCAGGAGAGTTCAAAAAGCCACAGGCTTATACAAAGGACCCCAAGAGAAAAAAAAACAATAACAAAAAAGGAAGAAAGATCTAAACTAACATAATTTTAAAAATACAACAAAAGTTAAACAACAACAAGAAGAAATACACAAAATGTGCAGAAAAACCTAACCAAACAGTGGAAAACAATCCAATAAAAACAATGAAATACATACAAAAAACAGTAGAGAAGAAAAGAGAATATATCTAAACATATCAAAAGATAATTAGACACCGGAGGACAGAGGCACATGATTTTTATCAGATTACCTGTCTCATGTCATTACCTGTCTCTGTTATTTCACCTCCTTCGCTCCTCCCACTACAACCTAAAAATTGCAAGTTACAACAAGCGTTAAAACAAATTTGTGTTAGGTTTAGGCTACTTGTTTATGTCTGTGAGAACATTTGGGATAATATATCAAATAAATATTAGATGCAGTGATTTCCGCCACACCAGGGTGTTTACTGGTTTGGCTGAGCAAATGAAAAATCTTGCAAAATATAGTAGTTTGCACAACCCAACATGTCCTTTAAAATTATGTTCAGAAAATCCATCCAGAAGAATTTAAATATTATTTTTCTTTTGCCCTTAAACCAAACATGTAATCTGTTTTCCAAGATACAATCATCACAATCATAAATCCAAAAGCAATATTTTTAAGCAAGGGGAAAGAATGAATGAATAAATTAATTAATAAAAGGAAGAAAGCGAAAAAATAAAGTAAAATAAAAATAAAAGCAAGTAGAAGCAGCCAAACACATAGGCTAAATAATATAAATAATAATAATAATAATAATAATAATAATAACTAGAAATGCACTCGTATAGTGCCGACCTCCACCAAAGCAGGTTTCATGTACATCGCTGCCCCCCAAATTGAAATTTGATTAAATAATAATAATCATGATGATAAAAAAAGGAATGTCTAGTATCAAGCAAAACATGATCGGTACATATGTCATCCTAGTGAAAAAGAAAATAAAACAAAAAAAAGAAAGAAAAACATGGTAAATACATGGGCATTTAAAATTTTATTCTAGTTTTACAGCTTTAAAATTAGGAAAGTCATATTTTCCCTCCCATAATTCCCACGTCGATGAATGTAGCACGAGGACAGTCAGAAAGCAAAGCACAACATGTTCTGGATGAAATGTGAAGCTGTGGAGTTGCTCACATTGAAATCAGTGGTTTATAATGACCGTCTGTCTGCAGGGAATGAAAAGGTGTGAGTGACATCAGACGCTCGATCCTCTCATGTGGTGAATAAAATGTGGTGAAAGCCGATTCTAAAAGAACGAAGTGTGCTGTTTTTTTAATGCCACTGCTGTTTGGTGTATTGATTTATGTCTGTGATGGGAAGCCTAATGATCATGAGGATTAAATAGTAGTTTATCAGGTGGAAGGCTTCAGGCTGTGATGTTAGTTTAAACTGCAAGATGATGAAGGAGCGTAAATAAAGGACATTGTTGTGATTATTGTTTATTTCTATTCATTCAAAGCGGTGATAAATCTAAGGGGTCAATTCAATTTGTTTATACACTATATATTTGATACTGGAATTTTTAATTCCTGTTTAACTTTTGATCAATTTCTTGCTGCATTAAAAAGGTTTACACTTGATTTGCTGTTAAGTTAATCTTTTTGAGAGTTTCGTGACAATCCAAGCCGTTATGAGAGCTCCAACTGTGAGTCACGTTGTCTATGGGGAAAATGAAAGGGGGCACCAGAATCACCTCAACCCACTTCACAACTCTTTGGTTGGAGCTGTGGATGCTACAAACCAAACAACAGAATACAGCAGCAGCCACAGAGAACTGGGTTAATCACCTCCACTCAATATCACCACATCATCTGCAAGTCTAGCTGAGGAGGCTGCACCCACTCAGGCCAGCTGCTGTGAAATAGCTTATATTATTCATCCGTACGCTGTGTGCTGCTGTCAGAGCTCGGCCTTCCTCTATGAGTCAGAGCGAATGTACGATGTGTTGCGAGGGGACACTAAACTTTAATGCAAGGTTTATGCAAAAGTAGCTGAGAAAAAGACGAGATGTAAGAAATAGGAACGTTCAACATTGAGCAGAAATTATCTTTAAAGGGCGGGTCCATCTGCGTTCTTGGAAATGGAAACGTTAGCTAAAAGCAGTGACATAGGTTACCACTAATCAATAAGGTTATATGAATAATGTGAATGCTATAGCACTAGCTGAGTCAACGTTAGCTATGCAAAGTTTGGAAATAACTGAAGGGGTTAGCTCAGACTTTTTGAAGAGGGATTGTATGTATATTCCCATTTTCTGCGAGGTAAAATTACTGTTTTTGTGAATGGAGTCTGGTGGCTTTGGAGATATGACAGCTTCAGTTCCCCGTCAGAAAGGACTGTCTGACAGCGACGTAAAGCAGCTGCAGCTCAACTTATTTAAGCCCCCTAAAAAAAAAATATCAGTTTAAGTATTAAGTGTACGCTATATTTAGAATATTTTAATTTCTTTACTACGCCATCAGAAAGTCCTTTCCGACGGGGAACAACTGAAGCTGTTATATCGTCTTCAAAACCACCAGACCAGACTCCATTCACAAAAACAGTTGCTGGTCTACCACTGCCTCGATCGGTTAGTTTGTTTGTGTTATTGTGTGGCAGTACGCTGCTTAGCTTCTGTGCCGGTACTGTACAGTAAGTAATACACACTGAAGGAATATAAAGATATATGTTTATATGTAGCAGCGTCATCATGCAGAAACCTAAGTCAGGTCATGTGGGGAAAAGTTTTTAGAAGGGCTTGAAGGGAAAATAGCATTTTGACGCTAAAACATACGTACAGAATGATATAAAAACCTAAATAATAATAATAATAATAATAATAATAATAATAATAATAATTATAATGATGGACCCACACTTTAAAAAGTCTCAAATAAAAGATATTTAGAAACAGAATAAATTAAGAGTAAATAGGCCAAATGACAGTTTCTTATATGGATGAGGAAAAATATAGTTAAGTCATCCTAAACTACAGTGTGAACTATAAAGAGTTTATTCCCCTATGAAAAGGTACGTGAACAAAAACTGAAGTGTGATCGGGTTAAAGGTCAGAGTTTTAGCTTCCTGTGTAGCGTGAAGGAAATAATAAATACTTGATAATGAGTCCGGCCGCTCCGTGTGAGCAGAGTAAAGAGCAGCAACATCGACCTGCAGTGATTTAATTATTCAGCGAGCATCCTCACCTCACCATGACAGAGACATGATGTCAGAGGATCATTTTAATTCATGGCGTCCTGAGTCATCGGCTGCGTCACCGGAGCTGATTGTTATTCTGCAGGCGGAGGAATTAAGTCTCAGGAGAGATGAAGAGAAACAGTGAGAAGGGAAAAGACATTGATTTATTCATTTTTTTTTTTTTTTTTTGCAATGAAATCTGAATTAAAGCTGAAGTAGGCGAGATTGGGGCAAATATGATTAAAAAAAAGTTGTTTTTTTTTAAAACGGTCGCTATATCGTGATAGTGGTGCATGAAACAGGTAACCTGAAAAAAAATCATGTATCCTCCGGTGCACCTAATGGCATCTGCAATATTTCACTTACTGGAGGAAAACAAGCAGTAAGAGCTGATCTGAGGTCTGCTGTCCCTCTGCTGTCTATGAGAGCTGGCTGTCTATAACTCGCGAACTCCGACCAAACGGTCAAACTAGGCAGCGCTGATCAAATATGAATCAATATTATGTTACTGTAATGCCTATTTCTCTCCTCAAATGTTTTCAGAATCATCTTGTAGTGCACGGTTTAGCTGTAAAATGAGAAAGTTTGTGACGCCGCCGCCATTGTGAAATCTGGTGAAGGAACGCCAAGCTCCGGTCACATGATCGGAGCACAGCCAATAGGAACGCTCTCTCTCAATGAAATGACCTGTGATTGATCAAAGTCTCCCGTCACAGGCTAGATTTTCTAAAGCCTGAAAACAGAGCCATGAGGAGGTGCAGAAGTCTAGTTATCTCTCAGAACACTTGAATTACAATATGCTGAAAGGTTATGTATGGCTCTCTTCCCAGCTCTCCAAAAACACAAAAATCAGTATTTTCAACTCAAATGTAAAATCTGTCTTTCTCTATAGCTGTGAAACCTGGAAAACCACAAACACAATCACCAACAAATTGCAAGTGTTCATTAACAACTGCCTCCGATACATACTGAGGATATGGTGGCCCAGAAAAATTACAAATACAGACCTGTGGAAACAGACAAACCAGGAGCGAATCAACAAGGAAATCAAAAGGAGAAAGTGGAGATGGATCGGGCATACACTCAGAAAACAAGAAACAAACATAACAAGACAATCTCTGGACTACAACCCACAAGGAAAGAGGAAGCCAGGGAGACCAAAAAACAACTGAAGACGGTCTATGCTCGACGAGCTAAACAAGATCGGGACCTCCTGGCAAGAAGCAAAGACCACTGCACAGAAGAGAGTGAGGTGGAGATCCATGGTGGACGCCCTATGCTCCCAAGGGGGCCAAGAGAACTAAGAAGAAGAAGAAGAAGAAAGGTTATTATGGAATTTTTGCCCAATGATGCCAAAAATATACTGCCTACTGCCGCTTTAATCCAGAGTTGATTATTTAGTTTTCAGCTCACATTGTAAATGTTCGAAGCAGACAAAGTGGTGTCCTCTCGCTGTCTGGGATGAGAGCTCCTTTAAAAATTGACTAGCTGACAACACTTTAAATCAGACTGAAGGAGGCAAATCCCAGAAGGAGAGGAAGAGGAGAGAAAGATGTGACTCTGACATTTGTGTATTTCTCCAGGGACGGTGTTTCTTCACTTTGTAATTATGTGAGAGTTTATGTGTGAGGGCAGAGAGAGAGGACGTAGTCATACAGACTAAACATCAAAGCTGAAGTAGGCGAGATTGGAGCAAATATGATTTAAAAAAAGTTATTTTTATAAAACAGTCATTATATTGTGACTGTATACTGTATATATATGATTCTGAAATGGGTCATTCTGCATAATGAGTACTTTAAGTATATTTTGAGGCTGATACTTTTGCAGTTTTACCATAGAAACAGTTTGAATGCAGGACTTTTACATGTAACAGATTATTTCTACCCTGCAGTATTTTTGCTCAAATAAAAGATCTGAATATTTCTTCCGCCTCTGGATATCTGTCTGATGTCTGTCTCGTATCTACTGTTGTGGTAAACATAAACCGTGCGTCCTCCTCAGCTTGAAGGTTGGCGGTGTCAGAGAGTCCGTCCTCTCGTTGGAGGTCGATGGCTGACAGTGAAACACAAACTGTGCTGGAGGCCAGAGATGATATAGTTTTCCTATAGGAGGTCTATGAGCAGATAATTAGTCGGCGGTTGGCTCATTATCATGGCGCCATGTTTCACTGCATCGTTTGATCAATTCTCCTCAGGCAGGAATAATGAGATCCCCGGGTTGAGAGAAAACACTGGGAGGAGGTTACTATACCTGCACCAAACACACACATATCTGTCAGCAGGAGAAACAAATCTGAGCGCACTGGAGTATGTTTTTCATGTTAAAGTGGATCATTAATGCCTCACATTTGTCCTCACTCGCCCGTTGTTTACCACCAGACAGAAAAAAAAACCTGCCAGACAACCAGACAAAATAAACGCAACAGCTGGGACTCCTTCAATCAAGGTTATGGCAGCAATGTCCCAGAATGCCACGCAGCGCCATGAACCCCCCCCCCTGGGCTGACGTCCAGTGTTTTTAATCTGGCCAGGAGTCTGACGCAGGGAGTCAGTTACTGTCCCGTTTGTTTTGAGCTTCTCTTCAGATAACCAGACTCAATTTCCAGGCTGATAACAATCTCTGTGAGGCTGAAGCAGAGGGAAAGATCAGGTGAAAGATTGGTAGTGTGATTACGTTTAATGTTTGCATAGCGAGCCTCAAGCTGCAGCGGTGATTTGTCCTGAAAATTAAAGCTGCTGTAACCAAAATAAATCTGCTAACATTGTTCATGGCTGTCACTAATTCAAACTGATATTGTCCTGCTAATTGGTCTTCTTTTATATACTGTACATAACAGGTTGCTGTTATACACCGGTCGTAGCTATACCTAATAAAAGTAACGCACTGTAATCAATTAATTTGTAGTCCACGTAATCATGAACTAAGAAGTATAAAGAGCGAGAAACACCATGTAGGCAGGAGGTCGGTGTGGATGGCTGGGTCAAAAAACACAGGAGGCCGCCGTTCGTGTCCCGTGTGAAACCAGAAGTCAACGTTAACTTATTTGTCACGCAATTTCCATACATAAGTTACGTCACTACCGTAGTTTTTGTAACACAAACCATGATTTTCTCTGTGCTTCGTTGCCTAAACCTAACCAAGCACGACATGGAGGAAGATCCCACTGTAACGTACTGGGTGCTGCGTCACCCCTCGTTGGGCCAACAGGCTTCTAGTGACACAAACACACACATGACGTTCGTTCCCATCCAGACCAGAGTGATTTGGTCATTTTAAGAAATCTTGAAAGCCATTGTTTTACTGCTTAATTTGTCATTGAACATAACAACGTTCTTGACGCTGATCTTTCTCCGAGCGAGTGTAATACTCAATACTCACTGGTCAACAAAGCACATATGTGCACGGCATGGATGGCTTCTTCTGTAATTCAGCAGCTGGTTACCTTTGTCACAAATAACCAACACAACATTTAGCTGCCGCCAAACTGATGCAACAGATAAACTTCGGCCACTGCCATCGGCGAATGTCATCTTATTCACCAACAGGCCGATGGCAGTCAACAAGGCGAATATCAGCCGATAAATCAGTGCATCCCTTGTTTATTTAACGTGTCTCCGTGACTTCAGCCAGATTTTTTTTCTTTTTGAATTTTCAGTACAAAGTAGTGCAAAAACTAACATCGCTAATTCTTTCTGCCCGTCGTCCGCCATGTTTGTTTACACTAAAGTCACGTTTGATCGCGCGATATTCCCGGTTTTGAGAGTCGGAACAAAACTGTTATTTCAACCTCTGTTAAGATTTGAGGGCCAGCCTTAAAACAAGCCTGTCCTCCTCTCCTGCAGTATGTCAGTAATGTCAGTAAATCCAGAGGGATTTTACAACAAAGCTGATGAGAACTCTCCAACCTGGTCTTTCCTTTCGTCTCCCAGCCTCCTGGGGTCAAATCATCCCTTCTACAAATCCTCCTGCTGTTGTTGCACATGTACCGAGGACAGAAACTAAATCAGGTGAAGGGTGTTTGGATCGGCCACACTGAACATCTGCCGTGTGGCATGTGTGCTTTTTTGTCAGCAGAGAAAAAGCATCCGCCCACACACAAGACCTCAGCACTCCCACAAATGAGAGCTCCACGTGAAGCAGACACAACACCGCGTGGACACGTGCACAGCAGGAAAATAAATTGCACCCTGACATTGCTCTCGCCTGCTTGGTTCACACTTTTTTTTCTCCTGAGCTCTTCCTTGACAACAGCGCTGTAGAGAGAATATTTATTTTCATCCAAGGCTTGCCTCTGTTTGTCTTCGACCCAAACCAGCGAATGGTTTATAATAATCATTAAATTTTAAAAGGACAATAGCATAAATATTCTTGCTTGTTCTCGCGTTACAATTTCAAGATGAGAACAGTTAAAATGATTAAAAACGTCTCTTGGCTGCAGTTTAAATCACAATGGACAGCTGGTTATCCGGCATCCTCTGGCTGGAAACAGTAAATTAGAGCAGCATCAGCTTGTAGCTGTAGAGGGAAGTGATCGATTGAAGTTAATCTGCATCAAGTAATTTGTAACCAAAACATTATGAGCTTTTAGAGAATATAAACCAGTGGTTCCTAAACGTTTTTAATCCATGGGACCATGATTTATATGGCCCACTTTGGTGCAGACTGAAATATCTCAACAACTATTGGATGGATCGCCTTGAAAATGTGTGCAGACATTCATGTTCCCCTCAGGATGAATCCTACTGACTTTGGTGATCCTCTGACTTTTCCTCTCGTGCCACCATGTGGTTGACATTTGTAGTTTAAAGTGAAATATTTCAAAAACTATCAGATAGAGTACTATGAAATGTTGTAGGGCTGTCAAAGTTAACGTGATAATAATGCTTTAACGCCAATCGGTTTTGATTCCACTAATTTCTTTAACGCTTTAACATAACTTGCTTGTAACTTGGTTGTAGCGGGCTCAGTTTTAAAGCCAGTTTAAAGATACTGATATCATATTAAACTGGAAAACTATCCATTGGTACCAACCATGTCATACTAGTTTGTCGTGAAGGAGGTTAAATAACGATTTGTCAGCTTTTCTTTGAGCAATGATGAGAATAGATGATTATTTTTCTGTTTTGGTACATTTGACAACGTAATATGAACATGTAGTTAATGTAAACACTACCTTGTTTTGTTATGAGATTAAATAATATCTGAAATGTTCAGTAAAAAACGCACATGAGTTAGAAATATCACATTAATCTCTCTAATAGCAGCAGAAGTCGTTTCGGTTTGAGACTGTGACGCACATGGATGATAGCTACTGTGTTCCTCATGTCACACATGAGTATAATTCACCGTGTCCAACAAGCCATCTTTGTGTTGCAGAGTGTGTAATTAATGAATGCGTGTGCGTGAGACGCGCTCGTGTGATTTTCCTCTTAAAACACACAGAATCTCTGTGAGCTTTGGTTCACGTGTGCAGGATATTCAGGATATTCACAGCAGCAATGTCAGCTCCTCACTGCTCTGAATATTAACTGAATATTAACTCTGTCTGATTATCAGCAGACTACAGATGCACAGACCTCCACACGGAAAGACACACTATCCCCACACTGTGATAAACGTTTCATAGCTCCATGTTAGCTGTTATGAAGTTCACATTTTGAATGTCAAACATAATCCCTGTAGAAGGTTCCCAAACACCACCCGTTAATGAATGATAATAACACTTACATTCCCAAAAACGTTCACTAACTCCACGTGGGACTTCTCAGAAATTAAACAACTCAACACACTGTCGTCTACCTTAAAAGGGACAGCGTGTAGGATTTGGGGACATCCAGTGGTGTGGTTGCAGATTGCAACCAACTGAATACCCCTTCACTCACTTCATCCCTTTCCAAGACGGCGGTAACGTGAGCCGCCGAGTGCAAAACTGTGGTAACGGCCGTTCGCCTCGCTCAGAGGTCATCCTTACCATAATAACACTACTTTAGGAGAAATGGAAGTCAGACGGCGGCTGGCAGTACCACAGTTTTGCACTCTGTGGCTCACATTACCACAGTTTCACAGGTGTGAAAGGCTCTCTCTAGAGCCAGTTTTTGGTTTGTCCGTTCTGAGCTACTGTAGAAACATGGCTCAGTGAAGAGGACCTGCTCCCAATGTAGATATGAAAGACTCATTCTAAGGTAACGAAAACACAACGATTCTTAGTTTCAGGTGATTATACACCAAAGAATACATAGTCTTGAATATTATATTACATTTCTCACAATAGATCCTCCGAAATGTTCCGCACTGTTTCTTTAAAACAGTTAAAAATCAATTTAAACCGGTACCACTTGCCAAGTAACAAAGTACAGCAGGATGGTTGATGCTTTATGCACGTCAACATTACCTTTCTATGCAACTGAGAACACACTGGTCGACAGCTTGCACCAAAAATCCCAGGACATTAACGTCCGTAGCGTCTAAAACAAACCATCCAGTTAAGAAATGATGATTATTTGCACATGATTTTTCTAACAAACGGAAAGCACAGGATGTGGGTAAACCAGCTGCTCGTCAGCTCGACAGGAAGATCTGCATTTAACCACATTTTGGCAAAAAAAAACAAACATTTTTGTAAGTCTTTGTTGTTTTATATTTGTTTTTTGTTTAAGCTGATTAGTTTGTTAGTTTGTTAGCCAGGCTGTAACAACCCCAACTAAAGCAGTATTTCATTACATGAGTTTCTCAGTTATGATGAAAGTTAATATTACTAGTTAATATAATAATATAAATAAAATGATAAGTTAAATAAATTAAGTTGTGTTCCTCTTTCTCAGTTATGACCTTCCAAATAGAAACTATTCAAGTAGAGAAACTTAATTAAATGTTCTTCTGAAGGTGATTACTGTATTAACCCTTAGTGATAGAATAACTTTAGGACATATTTATATATATATATATTACTTATGTCAAATAAAAACATGTATCTGTTTGGATGACACAAACATGACACAAGTGGGTACATCCATTTTCCTCTGCTGAGAAAACACTTCACGTACAACAAACTCATCTCTGCTCCTCAAGGACGGCTTCAAAGTTTCAGGTAGCCGACAAGTGAACCCAGAAGTTGAGTTCAGGTACAGATGATCGTCACTGGTTTTCATTCAAACACAATGTGATTAGTCAGCTTCTTTGTGCTGCAGCCGGTGAGTCAGAGGGAGTGAAAGGCCACTCGCAATATTTGACAAATAAGAAAGTACAGCGGCTCTAAAAAACTAATATGATGAGTCAGATCTTTAGAAATGTTAACATTGACAAATACAGCTGACATGGGTTATAAAACTATTCTGTTAGTAGTAGGAGGACACTGCGTTCTGGTAAAACTCGATGAAAACAAGCAGATTCACTGAGTAACTGAGCGTTTCATTTATTGAGCTACACCATATAAAACACTAACATTTTCATTCCTCTTCACCACTTTACAATGAAGTACACAAAATGATTAAGTCGTTCCTGATCTCTGAATTGAGGACTATAGAAGATAATGATGAGCTACTGGACTTGGAGATACTAGGGTCCATTATGTAATGATTAGTTAAAGATACAGTAACGATTGTTGTGTACATTTTGGATTCAAATAAAAATTAAAACATAATTATTCTACTTTTTATACTGAATTTAACACTTAAAATAGCTTATATACCCCCCCCAAAAATTAATTATCTTAATTTATACCACAACGATGGAAACAAATGGCTTCTGACTGGATGGAAAGTGTCTATTAAAATTATTTTAATGTCATATTCATGTTATTTAAGAGGGCATGGCTGCAAATAAGAAGCTAATTAATTACATAAATCAAAGCCATGTTTAAAAAATTAAAGATTTATTTATGATTACTGTCATTTTTTTAATTTAATTTTTTTCTTTTTAGTTTTCAAGTTTGATTAGCATTAATATTTTCTTTTTCTTTGTTTTCACAGATTTTTCAAATTTAATTTAATTTGTTTTTATTTGTGAATCTACAGACATCAGACCGCCACATACGGGTACTTCGCAAAAAGTCAAGGCCGCGCCCCCTTTTAGGGGAAAGAAAACCGAAGATCCCATAGACTTCAATGCAATTTGACGTATGTTTGGATTGTAATTTTGAGAAGTTCGTATGCATTCATCTCTTGCTATACAAACATTTGTTTTAAACACATGTCTAATAATTATTTTGCTATCTTGCCTGAATGTTGAGCGTTCACGATAAATTAATAAATTAAGGTTGATCGCCGTCATGTCCCTTCAGTCTTCCCCCGCCCAACACAGTGGCCGAATATTGATTATCCAGACTTCTCTACATATTTGATTGAATCACATCACAAGTGTTGTCTGTAAATAACCAGCCTGTTGACAGCCAACTGTTTGATCTATAGGCTGAGATGACAAAGCCTCGCCTCGGTATTTGATGCCCTGGGAATGAGGATTTTTCTAGAACGTGAAACTTCCCACGCAGCGACCTCTCCCTGACATTTGAGGCTGCCAACGTGCGCGGCTGCTTCAGGCTTTTGACATTTCCCTCCAGTGAAGTTCAAAAAGTCAATTTATTTATTTATCTAACTTGATCACCACTCCACAGGATGCTGCAGTTCAAGGCTCAGTAAATAAACAGCTAATCCATCAGAGTAAGTGAGTTTAGTTAAATTGGATTTATAAGGGAAGAAAAGCACTGTCATTAGTCTCACTGTGAGGAATAATGCAGCCTTTTGTCTCAGTCCTGCTGCTCTACAGCTGCAGGCTGTTATTTATGCGGAAACATAATGGCCTCATGAAACACACCGGATGCTCCCTGAGCACCTCAACAACACAGGGAGCAAATCTGCATCAATTTACATCACTGGCAAAAAGAACCAAAGATATTCTGACAGGCAGCTTCATTTTCTTTCTTTTTATCATAAATTATTCTGGATAGCAAACAAAGAATTAATTCATTCAGCATGCATCATCTGGATCTTAAAATCACCCAAATTAAATCCATAAATGGAAAAACCTTTAGTCAATTACATCTTTCTGCAACTGATAATAAACTATAATGTGATTAAATATCCCTCCTATTAACATTTACTGTGTTGAACAAAAGCTTTTGTTACTATTTGTTTAAAAAAATATACGGCTTTTATTACGCTTTTTGACAGAAATTATTTATTTCCATTCTGAAGAGCTGTTGGCTCGTTTTTAGCGATGCTATAGGGGCGTTTCCATTACTATGGTCCAAACAGAATGATCTCAACAACTATCAGAAGGATTGCCAATAAATGTGGTACAAATATCCAGAAGATGAATCCTGGTTACTGTTGAGACCTCCAGCGCCACCATGAGGTTAACATTTGTGGTTCTGAGTGAAACATCTTGACTTGCCATGAAATCATTTGCTCATTTTCATCTAGCGCCATCATCTGGTCAAAATTCAAATTTGTCCAATACATAGAGTTTAACAATGTATCCTCATACAACGGTTCGTATGATGTACAGCAACACATGAAAAACAAAAAATTTAAATTAAAAATGGTAAAATGGGTCGCCAAATATACTTAATATATGCCCATTAATATATGGGCAGCCCGCCAAGGTAAAGTCTGTGAGTGAGAAACACTGCTAATGTTTCTAATCGCTATTACATTTACATTTAATTCATGTTCCACAAAACAAAACAAGTATTTTGTTTGTTTTGTTTGTAAGTACTGAAACATTCTTCTCATTGAGTAGGTAGTTGTATGGCAGCTGAAAAGGCTTTTAAAGCAGTTATTTTAAAAAATATAGTATATATTTTTCATGTGAGAGAAGGTTATATTAAAGGTTGTTTCATATAATTGTTTGATTAAATTTGTGCTCATTCAAAGAATGAAATGTTGAATGATTTTAAAACGGCTCAGTTACTTTTTATAATGACGATGGGGAATAAAAGGGGAATAAATGACAGCAAAAACAAATTAAACAAAAACATCGGTATCAGCTATCAGCTAAATTGTTATATTAAACATCGGTTTCAGTATCGGCACAGTTCATCCGTAAGGCAGCCAGTATCGTGAACACCGCTTAACCGCTGAATTATCATCCTGATATATTGTGTTTATGTTGAGCTCACGAATCATAAAGGCAAAAAAAAAATCATAAAGGAAAAAGTAGATGTTGGTGAAACTTGGAGCTCAGAGTGGTGGGACTGTGTTGTCGTCTGACTGGTGATAAGGACTCCATTTTGGCTCCAGTTTGCACTGGGAGGCCAGGGAATGACAAAGGCCGTGACTGGCCTGCTCACCAGTCCAACCACGCAGGGACAAGAGTGCCACCGAGGCCCTGAACAACAACGCTTTACTGGAGCAGCAGCAGAAAAGCGTGAAAAACGAACACAGGAGGGGAATACAAACGATGTTGATCTTAAAAAGCCATTTCAGTATTTTGGCATGTTTTGGTCCACAAATCATTTACTGCTATTAGATGTTTGAGAGTTTCTCCACTTCTCAGGACAGTGCTGGTTTCCATTTCACATGCAGAGAACTTGAATATTTAAATAATCCATCAAAGAAACAAGGAAAGTGTGTCATTGCAGCATAAAATCACCATAATTAATAGCAGAAAAAATAGCAAAGGAGTAAACTATTTTATGTGAAATGTAATGAATTCGTGGGAGTTATGTAAGGAGAAAGTAGGCTAATGGATTACAATATCATTAGGTTGCACAGAAGAAACTACTGCATAATATTATAATCTGTAATTATACCAGAATAAGGAGAAAAAAAGATGACATAGAAATGAAATAATGCATACTGAACATGCTGTATGTAGGGCGAGGGAGACGTCTCACACAACACACTGATGTGTAAATATAATGCTAACAGTGTGCAGAAGGATGTGGATATGATTACCATGTGTTGTGCAATTCCACCTGTTTCATAAAGATTATATAATGTAAAGCTTGTTATAAACTCCAAAAAGACATAAACAAGTCCTGTGATGTTCCTAAGGAAATCTAATAGATACAGTATTTGAGTACTTTACTTTAGTCCAATTTTGAGGTCCTTTACTTGAGTATTTCAATTCTATGCTACTTTTTTTAGAGGGAAATGTTGTACTTTTTACTCCACAACATTTGTCTGACAGCTGGAGTTACAAGGTCAAGGGACCCCTTTGAAAATGGCCATGCCAGTTTTTCATCACCACAATTTAGCGTAAGTTTGTAGCATTAATTAGCCTCCTTCGCTAAGCTACTATGACATGGTTGGTACCAATGGATTCCTTAGGTTTTTCAGTTTCATATGATACCAGTATCTTCAATCTAGCTTTAAAACTGAGTCCACTTCAACCTAAAAATCACAAGTTGCGTCAATGCATTAAAGAAATTAGTGGTGTTAAAATAAATTTGCGTTAACGCGCTATTATCACGTTAACTTTGACAGCCCTACTCATATTGTCTATTGTTTTGTTTTTATCTTATTATCTATGTTTTAGTATTATCTCATATTTTGTTTTAGTATCTCATAATTTGGGTATTTTTGCATTAAGAGTTTCCATATATTTGCATTTATTTTCTTGGCCGTAATGAACTTCCATAGTTCAAAGTGTCAAGTCCGTTGTTTGTAAAAGTTTGATGTAATCTGACTTTATTATCAGAATATTTTTCTGAAATTTGTTTTGCGTCCCAAGAGGTACATACAGGAAGGTCGACCGACAAAATAAAATGAAAAGAAAGTCTTTCAAGAAGATTCAGTGCATGCAGATGGTAGTCCTGTGCTGCAAGAAACAGACTTACATTAGTCTGGGTGTCTCTGATGTAACACTGGTTTTCATATGTTGTGGCATCAGGTCGAGTTTGTCACCTCGTCTGGTGTCACATCCTGGCAGAGATCGGACCGACGATCACAGATGGAGAATATCTCCAGAAGAAACCAGAACAAAAACCTCGAGAATGTAAACGACACAGATTGTGATTGTAGAAATGAAAAAGCTGAGAAATCAATAATCAATGCAGGCAGATTTATTTTAAGCATTTTTAGGATGCTTGTGATTTCTATACTTTCTTGTCTAAGCTGAGTTATGAATGTTGTTTTTGAATATTTGTAATGAAACTCTGTTAAGAAACAACAATATATAACTTCCATCATTTTGAACCTGATTTTTTACAAACAATTTAAAATGTACATATGTTGTCTTAAACACTTGTTGAGAACAAAATGAAAAAGGAAAGCAGAAATTATTCATTTTAAAAGATATTAACTGGATATTTAGATAAATATTTAGCATTTGATTTTTCTTTGAGACATAAAACATGACCAAATTCTACAAGAAATTATTGAAAACATATGAAAAATAGAAGTTAAAACACTTTTTTGAGCAACGGCCAATGGTTGAGCTTAACTACATTTAAGTACATTTAACTGAATTTTTTTTAGTTAAGTAGGATTTTGAATGAAGGACTTATTTTTTCATTGTTCACTGTTGTATTGGTACTTCAACGTACCATAAAGAGATAAAACTAATGTTCCATTTACTGTATTTTATTAGATCAGATGATGTCTGCAGGAACTAATCATCAGCCTGTGAACACTGACCCCTGGTGGACAGGAGAGGTAACACGTTTATTTATTTTCTGCAGATCCTCAACTAAGACAACTTGGTTTTGTTTTGCTGTCGATGAGCTAAAAAAAAAAAAAAAAAAAAGAACATCCATCTGCACTGAACATTTCATAAAAAACATAATTGTGATGTTCCTACTCTGGAAATATAATAAATACAGTATTTTAAGCACTTGTACTTAAGTACAATTTTGAGGTACTTTACTTGAGTATTTCAGTTTTAAGCTACTTTATACTTCTACCCTACGTTTAAGAGGGAAATGGTGTACTTTTTACTGCACAACATTTGTCTGACAGCTGGAGTTACTTTTAGATTAAGATTTTACACAAATAGCTTTTAACATATTTAGCTGATTAAAAAACTAAAGCTTAAACTTGATTTTAATTGGAATTAATCGATTGAAAGGGTAAAAATTAAATAGTCTCAATTTTCTTTATAATTAGTAACAAATTTAGTACTTCCCAGGAATTATTATTATTATTATTAATTTACAGATACATATCTGTTATTTTATAGGAAATTCTAATAAAATATGGTATAGTAATAATTAGTATCCCATATTATGACGTAGTATTTCATACTTTTGGTATTTTAGTATTCAGATTTGAGTGAAAAAAGATTCAGATTTCAGAGCTTCTGTATTGTATCGTGTCATTTTTACTTTCTCAAGATTTTTCATAATATCATGATATCGTATTATATCATTAAGTTTTAGTATCTGATAGTTTTGGTAATTTTGTATTCAGGAAGGGAAAGCAGAAATGATTCATTCTAAAGCAAATAACTAAATATTTAGATCAATATTTAGTTTTTCATGTGACACATTAAACATAACCAAAATCTACAAGAAGATCTCAAATCAGCCTGTGAACACTGAACCCTTAGTGGACAGAAGACGTAACATGTTCATTTATTATCTGCAGATCCTCAACTAAGACAACTTGGTTTTGTTTTGTTGTTGATGAGCTATAGAATAAAAAGAACAACCATCTGCACTGAAGCTTCTCCAAAGACTTGCTTTTCATCTTATTTTGTCGGTTGATGAATCACTGTGTGTGTGTGTGTGTGTGTGTGTGGGTGGATGTCACATTCCCATGGCGACCGGTCAACACAGTGAGGCAAACACAAACTTCTCAAAAGATTTAACTTTAAGAAGAAGCCTGATGAGAGGACCAGCTCTGTCTGAATGCTGATTCAATGTGAGTCATGTTATATATATATACTGATGACTCACTGATATCAAACATGATGTCACGCTGCTGATTGATTATCACCAGTGGAGGGAGAAGTACTCAGATATTTTAAGTTCCAGTGTGGAAATACTCTGTCATAAGTCCTGCATTCAGTAAAAAGGTCAAAAGTATTAGCATCTGCAACAATTAATAGAGTAATACTATCAAATTAATCTCCAACTATTTTAATAATCAATTAATCGGTTTGAGTATTTTTTTCAAGAAAATAAAAAATCCTCTGATTCCAGCTTCTTAAATGTGAATATTTTCTGGTTTCTTTAGTCCTCTATGACAGTAAACTGAATATCTTTGAGTTGTGGATAAAACAAGACATTTGAGGACGTCATCTTTGGGAAACACTGATCAACATTTTTCATAATTTTCTGACATTTTAAAGACCAAATAACCAATCGATTAATCGGGAAAATAATCAACAATAAAATTAATCATTGGTTGCAGCCCTAAACGGCTCATTTCAGAATAATGTATTGGATTATAATTATTGATGTATTAATGTGTTCATCACCTTAATGTTGCAGCAAGTAACAGTGGAGTTAATTTTAATTACTTTATATACTGCTGGGGGGCTTAATCTATAATAATACATCATAATTTATTAGTTGAGCTATATTTTGTAGTAACATCTACATCTATGTATAAATCTGCAACATAACTAGTAACTTCAGTTATTAGATAAAAGTAGTGGAGTAAAAAGTATAATATTTCTCTCTGAGATATGGAGTAGAAGTACAAAGTAACAGAAAATGGTACCTCAAAATTGTACTTAAGTACAGTACAATAGAGTACATGAGAGTAGATTTACAGCAGTAGAGGCTGATTCTAATGAGAAATTTGATTAGTTTCACACAGGTCTGCATCGACATGTTTAAATTCTTCTTTTCTTCTTCTTCTAATTATTATTATTTTATATACACTATATTATTATAGTGTTTAAGTAAAGAGTTTTAGCATCCTGATGGTGGTCTAAATGAGAAAAATACTGAAATTTGGGAGAATAAATATGGGAAGATATTTTATTTAATGATACATGCTGTCTGTTTGTCTTAGCCTACATCCTAAATTTTACATTTTTTAACTTGTAATATAATTTTACATCTGGAGCAATAATAAATTACATCTTTTATTTCCAGTATTTTATTTAAAAGTAGCTGAGCCTTCATCACATCCTCTTTAGTTCTTGTTTTCAACCAGCAGAGGAAGCTGTAACCAAACATTACGTTCCCCACTGCTGCACTGATCTGAGGAGATACTGACTTTTCAATGTGACTGAAAGCTTTACTTATGTAGTGGTGGGGGGAGTATTCAGATCCTTTACTTCAGTAAAAGTACGAATACCACACTTTAAAAATAGTCTGTTACAAGTAAAAGTCCTGCATTGAACATGTTCCATCAGTAAAAGCATTTAAGTATAATCAGGAAAATGTACTTAAAGTACTAAAAGTAAAAAAAGTCCCCTGTGAATATTGTACTATTATATAAACTATCATTAGATTATCATTACTCATGCATTAATGTAAAAGCAGGATTTTACTGTATGATTATTTTCATTATGGATTAATCTGCTGATTATTTTCTCAATTAATCGATTGATTTGTAAAATGTGTTGGGTAGTTTAATTCACAACAAAACATC
>CAKAOH010040691.1:58593-81478 GCA_916701665.1 Sebastiscus tertius | reverse complement strand
TGTTTCGTGTGCAATTTGTATAGTAACTAGTAGCTGTCAGATAAATGTTGTGGAGTAAAAAGTAAAATATTACCCTCTGAGATGTAGTGGAGTAGAAGTAGGTGGCAGGAAAAAACCTCCATGTACTTAAAAAATGTACTTAGTTTCATTCCACCACTGCACTTTACTGAAAGGGACCATAAATGTGAAATATATATATAAGTATGAATATATAAATACAGATACTGTTGAGGAAAAGCAGCTGAATGATTATTCTGACACTGGCGAGGGATTGGGAACACTCAGATGAGCTCTCCATACTGCAGATTTGACCTTTCTGTTACAGCTCAACATAATCAGGGATTACAGGTCACTGTGGAGGAAACACGGTGCTTTGAGGTACTTGAGTATTTACATTTCATGACTCATTGTACTACGGTGGCAGAAGAACTCAAATCTCCTACACAAGTAAAATCAACTATCTAAAAAACTATCCAACATAATATAAATACTTTAAATTAGCTCGCCATTTTTTTTTTTTTTTTTACATTTTGAGTACTTTTGCTACTTTAAAGTATATTTTACTAATAATTAGGGCTGTCAAAGTTAACGCGATAATAACGCGTTAACGTAAATTGATTTTAATACCACTAATTTCTTTAACACATTAACGCAACTTGTGATTTTTAGGTTGTAGCGGGCTCAGTTTTAAAGCTAGAGTGAAGATATTTATATCATATATTTTAACTGTTTTACACTGTTTGCACCTGCACGTTTCAACAGCGAGCTCATTTTCGTTGTTTTAACTTTTATATGTACTTTAAATCTTATTGGGTAAAATAATCTATAATGAAAGAACGCACCATAATTAATAAAAGATGATCATATTTTTATGTATAATCTTAATCTGCAAAGTAAATATAGCTGTCAAATTAGTAGATGTAGTGGAGTAAAAGTACAACGTAACTCCAGTAAATAGTCCAGTAAGGTACAAGTACCACAAAACTGTACTTAAGTATAATACTTGAGTGCTTGTACTACTGGATAAAAAATTGTATCGGACAATACTGATACTTTTGGGTTTACCTACAGTATCTACATGGGTGAATAAGTAAAATAAGGGCTGTCAAAGTTATAGCGATAATAACGCATTAACGCAAATTCCTTTTACGCCACTAATTTCTTTCGCGCATTTAAACAACTTGGGATTTTTAGGTCATAGCGGGCTCCGTTTGACAGCTAGTGTGAAGATACTGGTATCATATGAAACTAGAAAACCTAATGAATCCAATGGCCATGTCATACTAGCTTGTCGCCAAGGAGATGAAATAACGCTCCAAACTTACGCAAAATTTTGCCATTTTCAAAGGGGTCCCTTGACCTCTGACCTCAAATGTGTGAATGAAAATGTTTTCTATGAGTACCCATGAGTCTCCCCTTTACAGACATGCCCACTTTATGATAATCACATGCAGTTTGGGGCAAGTCATAGTCAAGTCAGCACACTGACACACTGACAACTGTTGTTGCCTGTTTGGCTTCAGTTTGTCATGTTATGATTTGAGCATATTTGTTATGCTAAATGCAGTACCTGTGAGAGTTTCTGGACAATATTTGTCATTGTTTTGTGTTGTCAATTAATTTCCAATAATAAATATATACAGTACATACATTTGTATAAAGCAGCATTAAATCATTTTGAACAGATAAAAAATGTGCGATTAATCGCGATTAAATATTCTAATCGATTGACAGTCCTACTAATAATATGTTTTCTTGAGTATTATTTTCAATGCAGGATTGTCACTTTTAATGGAGAATATTTACTGAATAGTTCTTCCAATACTCCCCTCTGGAGCTTTGTTAAGTTTGTTGAGAGCCTAAAATACATCAAGTCCTGCATGAGCGACTGTTCTTACATTTCATGTTGCATGAGTGCACAGAGTAAAAAAAGTCTCCCTGACCTCCCACTCTGTTCTCTACATACCAGGGGCACACCTGTGGTTCTCCATTTTGTCAGTAGAACCTGAAATCCACTTTGAAGTGATCTGCTTGTTGTTGAGACATAAATATGCATGAGAGGAATTTTATAAGAGCAAAAGATGAAAGACAAACCTTTTCCTCAAAAGAAGCGTGTCGTGTTTTCTGTCAGAAACATGAAAAAGATCTTTTTGTTCACAGTCGACTGAGTTCATTCAGTTGTTTCAGAAGTTTAAATTTTGATCCTCAGCGGGATTTCAGCATATTACAGAGACCGAGAAGAATAATACTATCAGTGTTTAAGTACAAACTGTACCACCACCTCAGTATTATTGCTAGAACTAATACTTCCAGTTCTCAGAAGATGGAAGTAGCAAAGTAAATTAAGGTACTTTATTTGAAAATGTTCATTTTTGGAGACTACTACAAGGCTACTAATATTTTTTATAAACCACATTTCTGAGGGAAATATTGTACATTATACTCATTAACCCATGTAGATCAAGTAGATAAACTTATAAAGTAAAAATAAAAAATAATCTTAAACTTAAAAAAAATAAAATAAAATAAAAATAAATAAATAAATAAATAAATAATAATAATAATAATAATAATAACAATTAAAAAATCAGTCTTGTCACGTAAAAACTTTGTATGCAGAAGTGCAAGTACAAAAGTATTGTACTTGAGTACAGTTTTGTGTCTTATTGGAGTATTTACTACAGTTACTTTGTACTTTTACTCCACTAAATCTACCAGTTTGACTGCTATAGTTACTTTGTAAGTTTGTACATAAAAACATAACAGTTTTATAAATTATGGTGCATTGTTTTGTTATAGATTATTCCACCCAAAAAGATATATATGAATGTTAAAACTACAAAGTTGTGCTCGCTGTTGAAAAGTGCAGGTGCAAACAGTGTAAAACAGTTAAAATGTCTTAAAAACATGTTAATGTTTCCAAGTGAGATGTTGTGGGGGTTAGAGTTTAAATTAAAGCACTTAAAGCTGTTGAAATTTTAAATTAGAATAGTATTTTTCCATTGAGGTGTCACTACTTTCACTTAAAGACATGAGTTCATCTTTCACAGTAAATCACACTCACTCAGACTAAGAGGCATCCTGACTGGCTCTCCTCCAGGTCAGTCTTTCCTCGTACACCTTCGTCTCCAGACAGGATTTCCTGTCTGTGTCTGAGGGAGGGGTTGGATGTCAGGAGCCCCCACAGCTCCCAGCACTGATACTGGTACTGGGACATGGACTGGGAATGGGACTGGGACTGGGACCTGAGGAAGCCAGAGACAGTAGTGAGCACACTCACTCTCATCATGTTTAACTGGTCATCGCTTTGTTTCCTGTCTCCATTGTTTAAGATGAGCAGGAAGGATGAGCAATCGCTAAACCATCACGTCTATTCTTCCCTTATTTTGTCACGCTGTTGCTGTAATGTGTGTCTATCTATCTGCTGGGGTTGAGCAGGATTAATCACTCACTGTAAAACAGGCTGTCTGCAGATCCTACAGTTGTTTGTTGTGGTGCATGTCCAGTCATAGGTCAACACAGAACAGGTTTAGTAACAGAATACATCCAGTCTGCTAAAAAAGACCTTTTACGATTCCCACCCAGGAGTTACTTCTATAGTTGCTTGAGGGTACGGAGACTGTGGAGTAGGCCGAGCTCATCTAATCTGAATCTAAAACAAGATAAAAAGATATAAATGATACAGAACAGTTTAGTTAGCCAATGTTAAAAGTAATGTATAAACAGTTGAAATAGTTAGCTAAAAGTAGCTAATGGATAAATGGATGAAATGATTAGGTAAAAGTAATGGATGAAGAGATTAGTTAGCTAACGGTGATAGATAAACAGTTGAAATAGTTAGCTAACCATAGCTAATAGATAAATTGTTGAAATAATTAGCTAAAAATGAATAAACAGTTGAAATAGTAGATAAACGTTATGGGTAAACAGTTGAAATAGTTACTTAACAGTAGCTAATGGATAACTTATTGAAATAATGAGCTAAAAACGAATAAACAGTTGAAATAGTTAGCTAAAAGTGATAGATAAACAGCTAACCGTAGCTAATAGATAAATTGTTGAAATAGTTAGCTAAAAATGATAGATAAAGACTTGGTTTGCCAAATTTGTTTCCTTGTTTAAAACCTTTGCTTTTTAACCTCACATTCAAGTAAAAAAAATCCTAAATTCCTAAATAAAAAACCCTTCTGTTATTGATGTCGTAAATCTGATACTTTGAAATGCAGGTTAATGGAAAAAGACAATTTCCAGGGATTCTACCGCCAGTATAAACAACAAGTATTTTATCTGTTCTTCCACAGTGATTACTGAGTGACATCAACCTCGTTTATCTACTGTAAACACAGAGCTGAGTGCTGCTTCCTTCCTTGTCCCGGAGGAGACATTTCACGTGTAGGACAACATGAAGAAGAAGAAAAAACAGCGGGCCCGAAAACTCACCAAAAAACAGCATGGAAATGTAAAGTATAAAGCAAAAAAAACAGAGAAAGAGTGTTTAGTGTTTCTGGTTAGAGAGTGGTATCAATGTTTCCCACCTAACTCTCTACAAGAAAGCGAATAAGCCAGTGGGAAACCTCTGGGTCTGAAAAGTGAAGCCATTGCTGAAGTGTCTTAAACTTGCATTCTTTCTAACAGCCAGCAGGGGGCGACTCTTCTGGTTGCAAAAAGAAGTCTGATTGTATAGCAGTCAATGAGAAAATGAGCCTACTTCTAAAACTTATCACCACTACATAAATGCACCTTTGCTGATACAAGTCAGTAAGTGTATATTATCAGATATGATTTGTCTGAAACATGGTTTTCAAAGGTTTCCGTGCAGCCCTTCAGGTCCAACCGGCCGGAGTTTGAGGGTTTCCTGTCTGAGATGACTCGGTGGTTTTTGGACCATCAGCTGCAGGTGGACGAGCTGTTCAGCCACAGTGGCGCAGACAGAAGTGGATCAGTCAACCTGAAGGATTTCTACCTGGGTAATCCATCTTCTCTCTGCAGCTTCATCCCCAAAGTCTGAACAAGTTTCCTCTTTCGGAAACAATGACAGTATTTTCTGTGATTTTATACGCTAACATCCATGGGGGGGGGCTCAGACTGAAAACTCTTCTACAACAGACTTCAGTGTCTGTTCCAGCTCCTGTGAATGTCAGATAATCTTGAAGGAAAAAGAGATTAGAAAGAGATATGTGGGTCAGTATTAACCCAAATGCCACAGTGTAGTTGTACTGAAGTATTCACGGAGGGCGCTGTGAGTCATTTCCTTTCATCCGCCTCGCAGATAAGAGCAGCTCTGGGAAACAAAACCAGGACAATGTTCCTTTTGTACTGAAGGGTGTTTGAGGAGCTCAAAGACCGGCAGGATAATGACTCTGTGGTGCAGACTGAGATTCACCTCTTTTCAGAAAGCAAGAAAACCGATAGATAAATTCCCCCACAAACAAAAAAACTCACAAAGCAGCCACAGTTTTCAGCTCCAGGACACAAAAAGACCAGTATACATACAGCGATCAGTCATAACATTAGGTCAGCATGGGCACCCTGACCAGTCTGCGGAGATGCTCTGACCCAGTCGTCTAGCCATCACAATTTGGCCCTCGTCAAAGTCGCTCACATCCTCACGCTGGCCCATTTTTTCTGCTTCCAACACAAAGTTCAAAGTTCAAAATGTTCACTTGCTGTCTAATATATCCCACCCACTGCCAGGTGCCATGGTAACGAGATAACCACCTGTCAGTGGTCTTAATTTTATGGCTGATCGGTGTACATCTGGCTCACTTCTTAACACAATTCTTGAGCGGTCCAGCAACGCTCGGATCCTTTTTTTTTAAAAAAAAGAAACTAGGAACAATATGTAACAATAACAAGCAAAAGCATGAAGGGTAAAACTATATCAGGTTGCCACATGAAGAGCACAAACTGATTCTGTATGCTCGGACAAAATCTGCAAAACAATTCAGCATCCCTTAAAATTCTGATAAATCTACAAATTCCCCCAACCATTTTTTCCAAATATGAAATGTACTGAGAGCCAAGTGAGAAAAAAATTCTGGTGATTCATTTTCTAAGTCTGATCCAAATAGTTTTCTCTCCTGTGTTTATGGAGAGAAAAGTTTTTGCCAGGGTAATCTTTCTAATGGCGCACTCACACCAAGAGCGAAGCAAGCTTTTTGCGTGGCGCGATTACATACAAAATCAATGCAAAGAGGCAAAGAGGCAAATAGACGCGATGCAAACACGCACAATTTGCATCATTCGCACGTGGTCGACTGTTGCAACATTTCCTGAACAGTTTATTAAACTATTGATATGGATATAAACTCATTATTATTGATCCATGCAGGTCTGATGAACTTGAACGTCCCTTGTCAGCCATTTCAGCTCCAGATGCTGATTGAGCAGCTGAAGACCGCCAACGACATGATCAGTTATCGAGACTTGAGCAGACAAGTGCAGAGACTGAGGTAAAATAAACTGTTTCCTTTCTGTTTGAGTATCTTTTATTATTTTATTAACTGTGTGTTTTCTGTCTTTTTGACATCAAAGACCGAGTGACAGCACAGAGATCAACACCCAGATATCCAGATGTGATCAACGTCAGCTCTTAAACCCTGAACAGGACAGGAGGTACTTCACACACATTAACACATCAAAAAAATACAAAATACATCCCAGAACAGTTTCAATACTCTCTTTTCTTTCTCATGTCGAGCTGACATTCAGACCTCCATGTGTGAGGTGAACCAGTCAGAGTTATTTCTGAGCCGTCAGCAGTAAATCACTTCCTGTTACTAAAGTACACACGTTGCCTCAACAGCTCCGTAAACAAAGACGACCTCAACACGACCTTCAGACAAGTGTTGTTGCCTTTTATGACCTGTTGCCATAATTACAGAGATGCACCGATACTGGATCGGGTTTCGGTGACAATGGGGCTGATCTATTCAATTCAATCCTATGTTTATATACTTTATACATTATATACTGGAATTTTAATTCTTGTTTAAGTTTTGACCAATGTTTTGCTGCATTAAAAAGGTTTACACTTGAATTGTAATTCCTGTTGATTTTGAAGATTTTTTCAACCAAGTTGCTGGAGTACAATTTATTATTTTGATAAAAAAAGAACAATTAAATAGATGTATATCTATGTATTTATTGGTCACATTTTGTTTTAAAAAGTTAGGAAAGCAATATTTAAGTGAAGCCTGATGTTGCCTCACACATAAAAGAGTGATCCCAGTCACTTCCACACAGTGAGGCATACAGCTTATTAATTAAACACTGGCATCGGATCGGCACTCAGTATCGAACGATACCCAAAGCCCAGGTATCATTATCGGTATCGGGACTGAAAAAGTCGGATTGGTGCATCACTACATAATTGTTTCCTATGTCTGTGTGTGTCAGTGTTGGAAAATACATTTACACAAATACTGTACTTAAGTACATTTTTAAGCTACTTATACTTTACTTGACTGTTACCATGTTATGCTACTTTCTCCTTCTACTTCACTACATCTCAGAGGGAAATATTGTGCTTTTTACTCCACTACGTCTGTCCCCATCTATCTGACTGTCTCTACTTTTCAGATTTAGATTATTAATTACAGCCACTCTCTGAAAGAGCTTCACATGACTCTTAATTCAGAGCAAAACAATGTGAATTTGATGATATAATGTGATCCAAAGTCAGATTTTAACCATCAACAGGTTCATCCGTCTGAGTGTCAGGCTGATCCCCTTCGACTCTGCTGCGGCTCATCCAGGAAACTTTGAAGTGGTTTTGTCGAGCAGCAGTAGAGTCTTCAGTCTGATCAGGATGATCCTGGACCGGGTCGGGATCCAGACCTCCAGGCTGGAGGTTTACCGGAGCAGAGTGCCCACAGAGGAGGCCCGCCTTCCCCCAGAGGGCCTCCTGGAGGATGTTGGTTTCAGAGGCGGGCCAGAGGGAAGTCCTCCAGAGGACACGGTGTACTACGACTACAGACTGATGTTTACAGACTGTCCCGTCCTCAACTGTGACCACTACTTCAGGTCAACGCTGGACGCTGCCGCCACAAAGAGCAGCCACCGTCTTTAACGGCTTGTTCTTTTAGTGTTAGCTGAGAGAAATAAAAGACACACACCTAAGTGTAGTCAAAGATAGAAGTTGTTCGTCTCTACTTTCCTGTAACTTCTACAACAACACCTTGAGGAGCTGGTCCAACATTGAGGGACAGCGAGGTTAAGTGTAACGTTACGTTCACTAAAAGTGCTTGTTTTTGCCACTGACAGGCTCAGATTGTTATTTTAAGTGTCTGACAACTTTATGGAAGGGACCCTACCGTGAAATGAAACCTTTTTTTTTACCTTTCTCTTGATCCAGTCTGTTTGTTATTGTGTCCATGTCCCACTCAAGACGAAGTCTCGTCATGAAATCTGAATATCTGTATACTCTGGTTCTAATAAATACGGGCGGCCATCGAATTCAAAGACCTCATCCACATTATTGAAATCATCTAAATATTCAGCCGTGACATTGAAACTCTTTTAGATAACACTAAGATACTCTTTCTGTACTCCAACACAACAAACCGCCCGGCTGGCACTCACGCTTCCGCCGTGAATATATTCCACTATTCCACCGTCTTCCGGCATCATCATCATCTTCATCATCATCATTATCATCTTCTTCTTCTTCTTCTTCTTCTTCTTTGGAGTTTTTATAGCAGCCGGTTGCGTTGCTGCCCCCCTCAGGAACTAGTCCATTACTGTGACTTCTTCATTCAGATCTTGTTTACTAGACCAGTGACTCTCCAGAGGTCAAACCACACTTTATTCCTTTTCCTTTCACCTCCAGACTTCTCCTTGAGCGAGACTTCTCCTTTTTTCGAGGTCGTGTCTAGAAGGTTACACGCAAAATGCAAAATCTGATCTGAGATTTACGAAAACTTGCAAAACCTCTCGTGAGACTCCCTGCCCGACGACCTATCCTAACCTTAACTATTTGAGTTAAATGACTTTAACTATTCAAGATCAATGTCTAATGCCTAAAAGGAGGGTTTTTCATTGCCACTGTCACATAACAATACATGCTCTTGTTGGGTCTCTCAATTTTAGTCTAGACCTGCTCTGTATGAAAAGCGTCTTGAGATAACTTCTGTTATGATTTGATGCTATATAAAAATAATTGAGAAGAAAAGAATTGAATAACCTTAATCATCTCGCGAGAGTTTCCCCAATTTGCTGGTTCCCTTCTAGACAACCCCCTTTGTGTTTGTTGGACCCTCCCACCCACGGATCCGTCTTTTTTCGCTCTTAAAACTATGTCACCACAATCACTACCGGCGCACTTTCTCTGAGCGTTTACTGTTGCTGTAGATGGGTTTATAATGTAGTTAATGGAAGGCTTGGTGCGTCTCATACCGGTGCTACAGTCTCAAATGCAGGCAGCCATGACAAAACCCAGGTAATTGACGCCCTGGGAATGAGAACGGATTGGCCGTCTACAGCGTTCTCCCTTAATGCTGGACCAATTTAAAAAAAAATTGTGGTCCCCATTATTCACATAGACACAGATGGAAAATAGGGTCCAGGTTGAAAACTACCAACGTTGCCCTTTAAAAGAGGTTTAATGTCAGAAAGCTGCAGGGGAGCCGCTCACTCAGCACCTTGTTTACACATTAATTACTCTCTGATGTGTTCACATTTAAGTGACAACATGTCAAAACCTTTCTACCGATATAAAGCAGTGTTTTTAATCGTGGCCTCAGGGGGCCACAGAGGCTGAACTGTGCTGAGCTGGAGTCAGTGGAAAGTGCTTGGCTAGTGGAAACCACAGAGCAGCTATAAACAGCTGGTGGCGGCCACTAAAGCGTGCCGACACACCCAGCAGCTTCCCTGCTGCTGCTGCAGCTCCACCCCGGAGTTAGATTCCTGCTGCAGATGTAGTTCACTCCAAAACACCAACAAACACACAGTATAGGAGTGTTTTAAAACACAAAGACAGAACAACCAGAAAGGTTTTCAAAGTCAAAATAATGTTTATTCCATAGTTTCAAAAATACTGCGCAATATAAATATTACAAAATACTGTAAATAATACTGTGTCAATATACTTTACTTAAAAACAATTGGGATGAAAACACGGACAGACTTCCGATGAGGGCTGCAGCAGTTTGTCGTTCTACAGTGTTAAACGTAATAAAACATGTCTGCTGATATAAACTGATCTCAGATCAGTAACTCTGAGATGTTTTCTGTTTGGGCCCAAACCTTCGACAGTAAAGGAAAAGTTCAACATTATTCACTTTCTTGCAGACCGGGGAGTGTCAATCTAGTAAGAAAGTAAATAAACGTGTTTCCCAAAATGTTGAACTATTCCTTTATTTCAATATATATACTGTACATATTAGTGTGTTTACATGTGAATGTCGCTCCACTAAAAGATCCCAAAACATATGAACAACTGACACAGAGGAAGTTGAACATTGTGACAGACAAGTGTGCATTTCCTTTAGCTTTCTGTGCATTTTAAAATGTAGAATACCATTTTATCTCCATAACTTAAAACTTTTTGTAAACTCAGATAAACTTTGTTTTTTTTATTCCTATGACAGAATACTTTTCCAGAGGATTTTATGAGGGTTTTTGAGGCTGATCTTGTGAGCAAAGAGTTGCTTAATCATCCATCAGTTACAGAGCAACGTGATGATTCATCAGGAGTCTTTGTATTTGTGTCACCTGATGAATGTGAGTCCACTATTCTCTCTCTTTTAGCTCTGTTTTTGGTCTCCACCAACTCCTGAGGGAAATATCTTTGTCTTTAGCTGCTAAACGCTCCACCAGCTCGTCTCTAACTGGGTCTATCTGCTGTTTGAGGCTGAGCAGGTAGTGGACAGTAGGTTTTTACAGCTTTCTCTCTGAAAACGCCGCAATGACAGCGGTGAGAGTGAACCAGAACAGTAAAGTTGTGGGTCGGACAGATAAACAATGAGCTGAAACTATAAAGCTCTGTAAAGCCGAGAGGAGCTGCAGATTCAGCTGATAATTCTCTGTAGGTTCATTACTTTGAGTCATTTGATCCACTGTTATGATTAAAAATATAGATTACAGCTGAGCCGGTAATCCTTGAGTTTGTTTAAAAGCATAAAAAACGGCAGTTAAAGATTTTTAACCAACTGTCTAATATGCTCCCCACTCCACCATTTTTCCGAGTTTCTTTCTCGGAAATTTACCGACTTTATAATCTCGCAAATTTGTGATATTTTCTTGTAAATTTGCCACTTTAATTTCAGAGAATATCCCAATTTTTTCCTCGTAAATTTCCAATTTTAGAATCACGCAAATTTGTGAGTTTTTTCTCGTAAATTTGCCACTTTAATCCCAGAGAATAACCAATTTATTTTATTTTCTTGTAAATTTTCTACTTTAATCTGGTAAATTCTGAGTTTTTTCTCTGAATATTAACCCCCTCCTCCGGCTCTGTAACTATTTTTTTTTTTTTTACCTACAATGGCCCTAATACACCGTCATAGTCTAAAGATTGTCATTTAACCTGGACATTCATTGTTACCCATCACTGTTGTAACAGATCAATACTTTACATGAACAGTCATTTATGCTCTGAAGGCCACAATGAAAATGACCAGCTGCTAAAATGCAAAGAAAGAAAATCATTGTTTTTCCTTAAAACAAGAAAACAAAATCTCCCAGTAAGTTGAGATAAATCTGCTTGATCCCAGTGTGGTTTTCCTCGTTTTGGGACTTTTCCAGAAATGTGTTCAAAAGACAGAATACTAACAAATATATTTGCCCAAATATGATGACAGATCTTTTACTTGTGCAGAGAAGGATGAATCTGTGACTCCCTAACAAATGACTGGGTAAGATGGAGGTTCATGTAATGTACTGTTTTTAAAACAGCCATAATTTAAAAATGAATAATTCCAGTTGTTGCCAGACATGAATCCTGATCCCGCAGCAGCTCGATGAAGCTCTTCAGACAGACTACTGTGTACTCAGACATTCAAATAGATCTTTCACAATTGCAAATTGCCACAGGCAGCTACTCTCCTCACCGCTAAACCCTCATGGTTTATGAGTGTGGTTTGAGTTTGTTTATAGGCCAGAAAGAAGCTGTGGCAGCAGAATTTGCTTTTAATAACTTGACCATGCCCTCAGTCTTCTGGAATCAGTCCTGCTGCTTTGGATTGATTGTCTCAACGCACAAAAAACAGCTTGTTTTTATTACCAGTCTGAAATGAGAAGCAGGAAGTGGGTTTTTCCTTCATCCTGTGAGAAATACTGACTTTGGATGTAGCAGGAAGGATGAACCAAACATCCCAATATTCCCAATTGCACTTGATTGTCTACACACAGCTCCCCCTTCAGCATTTAGTCGTAGCCGAGCTCTTGTTGCTCGGCTTTGAGTCGATTTTGGCCACCAGCAGTCTGAGAGAGTCTCCTGATGATCGGATCAGTTCTCTACCACTGAAATCAAAACAGAGACACAACAAGCTGTAAACACCACAAAGTGACAGGAAGAAGAGATCAGACTAATATCTATAGTGTTTATTTGAATACTTACATGTTGTACTCCATACCGACCACGCTGATGCCGTTAACAGCCAGGATGCGATCGCCCATTTTCAGTTTCTGACACTGAGCGGCAGGAGAGTCGGGAACCACCGACTTAACATAAATGCCGGTCATGCTCAGCTGTGTTTTCTATATAAACATAAAACAGGAAAAGTTAAAGATTATTGATGGTTATGGACGCATTTAGAGAGACAAACAGCACAGCAGCGATTAATTTGTGTGATTTTCATGAGTACTTTCACACAGAACGCAAATATTACGCGGCAAAAAACGGTGTAATTTTTCCCCGGAATGAGGTAGATTTTTCTGAGCTTTCGCACCGTGAATAAAGGCATCAACCAATCACGCTGTGCGGAACAGATAGATTCAATACGTACACTATAGTGTACAATAACAGGCTCCGGAGTCCAAAGCAAGATGATGGCAAACTATATTTTTACTCCTTTCAACCTTGACAAAGGCGGCGCAGACTAGATCCACTCCTTCATACATACATGTAAAAATAAATATAAAACAAATACAAATAAATGCAAAAATAAATAAATAAAAAATAAATGCAAAAACAAATAAATAGATACAAAATAAATGCAAAAAAACAAATACATTAATTTAAAAGAAAATGTATACATACAATAATACATAAATACATAAAAGTAATGACTACAATTACTTTTAATAATTATTTTTGCTACATTTAATGATATATTTATTTATTTATCGAGCCATTTATTGATGTATTTTTAATTTTGACACTGCAGAAATACTGGCTTTAAACACAATAAATAGACATGCAAAACAGAAAAAAACTGCGCAGTACTCAAATGTTGATTTGGAATTCGAATGTCAACGTCATGAATGAAGCTTCGAACTATTCGGGACATTTTTACGATTAATCAATGATCAAAATAGTCTTTCTGTCACCGCACAAATCTGTTCTCAGACAGTGTATAAAGGTTGTACTGTGTGGTACCATCATTAAGCCATTTTTAATGATAACTAATGAGCTGTATCACTGCACCATATCAGCTCCATGAGGTTGGACTGCAGAGCTCCCCTCCAATCAGTAAAAACATTTAGTGAGATTAGATTTGTAGTAGAAATCCCTTCAGTTTACTGATCTGATTAGCCTCCATCAGATCTGAGCGGCTACACAAGGGTTTTCTGTGTCCAGATTAAACTGTGTTAAAACATGAAAGCCCACGTGGCTGCTGATCTGAAACAATCCAGATAAGAGTTGGCCTTTCATATTAATTCCACACTACTGTAACTGTATATACAGTACGTGTTATTAAATAAATGATATGACGGAGAGAAGAAGAAGAGGATGTATGCTGGATAAAGAAGAAGACGTCGTACCGTCCCGTCCACGAGCGCCAGGCCGAGACCATGAGGTCCTCTGTGGATCTCCACCGTGAACACTTCCTCTCTGTCTTCTTCTTCTTCTGCATTCTCCGTCTTCCTGTCAGCACATCCACTGGCTGAACAAACAAACAGAGAAAAAACATGCTCTAAACAAAGTGGTGGTATAAATACTCACTGAAACACCCAGACTGGTCCTGAGGGTTGTGTGGACGGACTACAGTGAATAGAACTGTATTATTATGTATTATTATTTTCCTGTTTTCTAAACAGTAATCACAGCTCTGGTATGTATTAATTAAAGTGTTTTAAACCCTGAAATAACCCTGAAATCAGATCAGATGCTAGCTTGAACAGTGGGAACTGAATGGAGACAGGTTCTTGTACAATCATTCGTGGTTCCCAGAGGATGAATCCACATTTGTGTTTTTAGTGAATTATCTCAACAACTATTGGATGGATTGCCATGCCATGGTTGACACATTCATGTTCCTCTCTTTGTTGATCCTCTGACTTTTCATTTGGTGCCATCATCAGGTCAACATTTTCACTTGGTTTTTGACCAAATTCCTGCAAAACTGTCAGTCCCATCAGCCTCAGCTGTACTTTATGTTTAGTGCTAATTAGCAAATGTTAGCATGCTAACACGCTAAACTAAGATGGTGAACATAGTAAACATGATATCTATGAGTGTTAGCATTGTCATTGTGAGCATGTTAGCATGGTTACATTAGCATTTAGCCTCAAAGAGCTGCTAGCGTGGCTGTGGACTCTTGTGCCAAATTTACACCAGACAGCGGCGAAGTGCGGTTTGCCGCAATAATTTCCTTTTTCCTGTGGCCGGGAGGCGTGTTTATGTTGCTTTTCGTGGACAATGCATGGCAGCTTGCCAAAGGCCGCACTTTGCCGCTGCTTTGGTGTGAATTCAGCGTTTGGGTGTGTTCAAAATCACATACTAACGTACTGCATACTACATACTCAATCAGTATGTACTGTGTACTAAATTAACGATTAAGTATGCCATTACCAGCAGACTGTTCACACTGAAGTTTACTCAAACAATACGTCTTCTCTGCATCACGACTGTAGCAATCATGATGATACCGGTCCAATCTTCCGTTGAATGAAAATGGTTTTATCCCAAATGTAAATCAACATTATCTCTGCCACTCAGTTTAATATTTTCCAGTATTATTTTAAGGTAAATTAACGTCACTCGCCATCGATCATCGATCGTTATCATTTTATCCAATAGTTAATTATTTAAACCGTCTGCCTCACAGTCCGCCATTGGACATTCTGAAGAGCCGCAATGCATTTTGGGACAGTTAAGTATTTCCAGTAAGCTCACATTTCATACTCACAAACTCTTGCTAATGTAGTATACAACCGGGGATTCTCGCATACACAAAATACATACATTGCAGTCGTAACGCGCTACATACTCAACACAGCCTAATCTTGTTTAAAATGATTGTACCAGTAGTGACAGAGTAGCATACAAAGTTTGCTTGAAATCAGGCCTGCAGACAGGTTAGCACACTGTGGCGCTGTAACAGGGACTTCCTGTCTTCCTCATGTGTTTTGTCCTGTCACAACAACAACGCAGCAACAGTAGCATTCCCCAAAAAACCCTGTTCCCACCCCTGCAGCTCCTGCTCTACCACCACCACCCACCTCCCTCCGCCTTTTCCCAACATGCAGCCTGTCTGCCCCCCACGCAGGACCTGCCCCGAACAATGCCGCGACCGATTAAGATTCCACGCACCAACCCAACTGTAAATTCCCATGACGGATCGGCCACTGCTCTTTTCTCTCCTGACATCACCACCTCTCTGTAATTCTTGGGGCCAGATTAAAGGATTACCAAACTTTCAAAATAACATTAGCCGAGAGCCAAAACCACAGAGGTAGATACACTGGAGGCCAAGATACGGCTCCGCGTGGTGGGACGATGTCCAGGGTTCCCATCAGGGTGTAAAACAACTCAACTCCATCGTATAAACATTATTTTCATTACAGATTAATTTTCGGAAATTAATTTGGTTTCCACAACAGCTGAAAACTTGGACAAAACTACCTTAAAAATTAAATTTTAATACATTTCAGACATTCCCTCATGTCTCATGAGAATTTGTCAAATATATTACATGTAATATAAATAGGGCTGTCAATCAATTAAAATATTTAATGGCAATTAAAGCAAATATGCTGCTTTATGCAAATGTATGTATATATTAATTATTGGAAATCAATTAACAACACAAAACAATGACAAATATTGTCCAGAACCCCACACAGGTACTGCATTTGACATTAAAAATATGCTCAAATCATAACATGGCAAACTGCAGCCCAACAGGCAACAACAGCTGTCAGTGTGCTGACTTGACTATGACTTGCCCCAAACTGATTTTAAACTTAATTAACAGATATGTAGAGCTGATTTTTCTCCACAAAGAATCACAAGAGCACCACTTTAAATCTTGTGTTAACCAGAGATGTGCTAATAAGTTTCTTGGAAATAAGTCATTCAGCATGAAAAAAGCATAAAAAATGAATAATCAACTAAAGACATCTTAGTCGACTAAGACCAAAATGTCTAACTGACTGAGAGGGGGCAGCCCTAGAATAAATACGATATAAACAAGGAACATTTAGGAAGCTGTGACCATTAAATGTTTGACATTTATACCTGAAAAATGGCTTAAATGATTAATAGATTATCTAAATAGTTGCAGATTATTATTGATCGTTGCACCTCTACGTGACAGTATTAACTGTGCAGATTGCATTTAACTAATAAATATACCCCTAATTAGGACAGATGTACATACAAAGAGGGTAACAGATGGCTTTGTTTTAATCCTCAAACCTTTTAAACAAATTACTTTTATAAAAGGCACTAACAGAGAAAACATAATACAACCAGTGACCAATGAGAGTAAAGACATCTGATTAAGATCAACCAAATCCTTCAGTTTTAAAGCCTTTGTGCCACAGTGGGGGGTCTGTGAGGGAGCGCATTAACACAGGTTGAACCTCTTAAACGCAAAACAATCACATGTGATGAAAAGTGTTTCTGAATGTCTGGTTCAGATCTGAGGAGAGCTGCTGGACCGACCAGCCTCGTTAGACAGAGCCTCCTCTCTCCTTAATACACCCCACAACAATTAAGATTAATTCATTAAAATGTATATCTTTAATGTTTGCTTTGACTCCTGCACTTGTTTGGTCACAATTGTCACTAACAAACAGAAGAAATTTTAATTTGACTTATTTTTCCGCAGTGATAACGCAGATGTCGGTAGGACACCGGAGGACACAGAGGCACATGATGTTTTTCAGACTACCTGTTTCATGCACTACTGTCAGGATATAGTGACCGTTTTATAAAATAACTTTTTTTAATATTTGCTCCAATGTCGCCTACTGCTGCTTTAAGTAAACGATCTGAATTCTTTCTTTTTCTGCCACTGTTTCCACAGATACGTCTGAAATGCAGCAGCATCATTTTACACGAAAAGTGAAGTAGTGGACTTTCACTCTGACTTGCTCTCCCTCCTCCAGATGACCTCATGACGGAGGCGTCCGAAGACAATAGGGGTGGGAGAGGAAGCACTCTTTCCTCTGCAGAGCGAGCCCACCCTGCACAGCCTTCCACTTGAAATTCCTGACCCCCAGAGTTAGCCAAAAGATGAAGGGAAGACCGAGGAGGCACTCCACCTCTTTTATGTCGGGAGTTACCTTTATGTGGACCTGGAACAAATATGCAGCGGGTCCTCGAGGTCAAGCCACTAAATACTTTCCTTAATAGATTCAGTCAGGGGAGGTGAGCGAGGTTTCAGAAGGTGACCTCATTCCAGACGTTAGTAACAGGGGACATGAAGTGGTCGTACTCTCAGTGACAGAGCTGTGTGTCATCTGAATCAAAACCTGCTGTGCGGGAGTGAAGCTATGAATGGACCTTTTGAAATGCTGTCAGTTTCTCATCTTGTGTGGTTTAATCTTTGTTTCATGGTTTCTTTATACGTGGACACACACTCAATCATCTTTCAGCTTTCAGTTGATGTTTTCCAGCTGTTAGTGGCTTTAAAAGAACACTTTAAAGGTATAATATGTATAGTAACATTTACGCATTAAAAGCGACGAGACCTATGTTATATATTTTGTTGAGTTGTGTATTTACATTTTCCCAAATGTTTCCAACAAATTTCAAACCTGAGAAATCTGTAATTTTGCGTTTCATTCGGTCGCCTGTCAATGGCGTCATGTCAACTTTGCTCATAAGTTAGCATATGGTTGTCTGCCAGAAGCTGTCATTAATTTACTTTGTATACATCATTTATTTCCTAATCATTTGAATTGTGTGTTTTATGCAAATAAACAGTAAATAAATACACTAACAAATTTAAGGGACAACATTTATAATTGTTGACGGAGTGCAACCTCCCAAAGCACCTTGGATAAAAGGATGAAAAGTGCCACGGCTGGCGTTTTCCACGCGTATGTAGAAGCAACATGTAAACGGCCCCTAACTCTTTTTTTACAGATTTTAATATGAATATATTTTGATCATCTTCTTGGAGTTAATACAAGAAGATTTCTCTTCTTTCTTTTGAGTATGTTCCTGTAGGTATTAAACGAAACATTGGCTTAATATTAACATATTACTCTTTTGTTTTCTATTTTCTCTGTATGTTTTTTCTATATTCTTTCCTCTTAAAATAATTATTTAATTTATTAGGTTTTATTAAATCTTTGTGGTATATTAAACTTAATATGTTCTTATATAATATTTGTTTTTTTCTTCCTGTTTTTCTTTTTTATTTTATTTTCCATAGAGGCATGCTATGTCCCTTATATAGGAGCATCAGACAGTGTTTTCCAGCTCCGCTCTGATTGGTCAAGTCTAGAGCAACGATTAATCGATTAGTTGTCAACCAGTAAATCATAATGATAATCGATTAATTGTTTTGAGTATTTCTTTAAGAAAAAAAAAGTCAAAATTCTTTGATTCCAGCTTCTTAAATGTGAATATTTTCTGGTTTCTTTACTCCTCTATGACAGTAAACTGAATATCTTTGAGTTGTGGACAAAACAAGACATTTGAGGACGTCATCTTGGGCTTTGGGAAACATTGATCGACATTTTTCACCATTTTCTAACATTTTATAGACCAAACAACTAATCTATTAATCAAGAAAATAATCAACAGATTAATGAATAATGAAAATAATCGTTAGTTGCAGCCCTAGTCCAGTCTGAGAGTACCCTGACACGCATATTGTTTGTTCTGTTCTGTGGTGTTTCTCTGTGTTAGATTGAAACGTTTCACTGTTAAATGCTTTCAGTAAAGTGTGCAGATCTTTTGACTTTACCTTTCTTTAGCTGACGGGCGCCCTCCTGCAGATCGGCCTCCAGCTCGGCCAGCTCCATACCCTGCGGGGTATTGGGTGGCGTCAGCAAGCAGGACGGGTCCAGTGCCAAGCTCTTGTGGTAGCCCATGTCGGCGTGACCTGGGAGGGTGTTCTGCAGCTCCAAGCTCTTCAGCTTCTGGGTCAGGACCGCCTCACAGCTGCTCAGGTCACCGTGAGATCCTCGGGCCTGAGCTGGCTCTGCGGGGGAGGTAGGGTCCAGGTCTGCATCGGCGGAGGTGCAGGTAACCGGGTCAGAGACCACCTGATGGGCAGGATCCTGGAAGACTCTGACGGAGGGTGAGGTCGTAGACTGGCTGTCTGCGGTCGTCCCACTGAGACCCTGAGGAACATAACGCCAATCAATAACAGATGTAGAAACATCAAGGTGTCTCACTTCCTGCTCAGGGGTCAGAGGGCTCGTTACCTGTTCCTCCACGTCGGGCTCGGCTTGGGTTTCACTGCGGGGAAGTCGGCGAATGAACTCCTGCAGACGGCCGAGCTGTTCGAACAGAGCGGGTTCTACGACGGGTTTACCCAGCTCCAGGTGAAACGTGCTGGCGGGCAGGATGAGCGGCGGGTGGCTGTCGAAGCTCTCCAGGATGTCGGCTGCAGGAGGAGAGAAAGGTCATCCATCACAAATGACCTGAGCTTCATTATAGCTTCCTAATGAAACTCAATCCTGCTGTATTTGGGTTAACACCTAATTAAACGTCGCAAATAAAGTACAGGACTGATGCAACTGTTGCTGGATGTTGCAGTTCTTTTCTACGCAGCAGGGTGGAGTCGATAAGCGTGAGAGCGTGGCGGCGACTGTCCTGCTAGGAGACGTGAGAGGAAACTGTAGACTGAAGCTGATTGGTGGAGACGGACTGACAGAACAGGATTACTCCCACAGACTGAGACCACGGCTGCTGCTTGTAAATGCATGTGAGTGACAGTGTGAAGGTGATTTCAATATAATTAACAACATACAGTATGATTGATCATATTCATTTTTTCTCATTTTTTTTTTATAATTTTTAAATGAGTAAATTGTGAATGAAAGTAAAAAGTGACATTATGAAGAAAGAAATTTAATAAAATAAGAAACAAACTATATTATACATAACATTTCACATTACTTAAAATATTTTTAACAGTTTATTCATATGGGTATTTATTTAATAATGTCTTTTTTTAATATTGAACAGTTTGAACACACATCTTATGGTTCCAGTCATCAAAAAGTTTCTAATAGAAAATGAAACAACATAATAAGTTGATAGAAAGTAGGAGCACGTTAAATTATGATTGACGTATTATTGCTTTCTTCAGAGCCTCTGAGTAGAGTTCAGCTCAGTTATTACACTTTGTTATTTATCATGAAGTCTTGAGCAGTGAAGCACGTCTACACTCAAGTTTGGACACGCAAGCTGCACAATAGATTCCTGCTGAATGAGGTGTTTGGTTACTGCAGTTTACAGTAAACAGGGTCGTCATTTGGCATTCTTCATTTTTTTGAATCTCATTTCCATCTATAATTTAATATCTATAATACATCAAAGTAAATTCACAGACTTCTATCTATGAAAAATAAAACTAAAAAACCCTGATAATGCCTAATAATTTATTTTCTATATATTTATTATTTTATTCAAGACAGACAGAATGGTCTCAAGCGGCAATTATCAATCCTATTTATTATTGATTCATTTGCAGACTATTTCTTCACTTAATCGTTTACGCCATGAAATGTCAAAAAATAGTGAAAAGAAATCATAGTTCCAGTTTACCAGAGACCAATGTGATGTCTTTAAATGGCTTTTTTTGTCCGACCAAAAGTTCAAAACCTAAAGATATTAAATTTAAAACAAAAAAAAGCTGCAAATCCTCTCATTTGAGAAGCTGAAACCAGTTTGAAAAATGACTAAAATAATTAACAGACTATGAAAATATTTGCAAATTATGTTTTTTGTTGATTAACCTATTGATTAAACGTGTATCTTTAGGATGGTCTGGATGTGGTCTACATCACTCACCCGTCCTGACGGCGTCCTCTGCATCGTCCGGTGACGGGGTCCATTCGGTGGGACAGGCTTTACCAGAGTTGTATTCCCTCAGCATGTGGTGAAGCTGAGCAGCGTTCAAGGCGGCAAACTCAGTCCTGAGAGAAGCCCAGGACGCCTGGACGGACATAAAACAACAAAAGAAAAACATTGAAAGCTACATCTGAAGGGGACTTTTTCCTCCTTCCAAGAGCTGCGGGAGAAATACAATTTGAATACTACGAATTTTTGCAGATATTTCAGGTTTGGGACTTTGTGAAAACATACACACTAGATTACAACACTGGAAGTCCAGATGAACTCAATGAATGTTTGAACAGGCAGAGAAGAAGATATTTACAATGTTCTACAAAACATTACGACCTTTCATCTGACGTTTACAAGCGTGCATGGGACGAATATGAAAGGATGATATACGCGATGAAAGCTTATAATATATTTATACTTGCTCGGGCCGACTTTACTGTCTTTCAGAGGCTGTAGCAGGCTCAGTTTTACACCTATGAGTTCCCCCTTTATAGACATATCCACTTTATGATACTCACATGCAGTTTGAGTCAAAAACCATGTTGTTATTTTCATGCAATATAAATGTGTTATTTCCGCCTATTCTAAAATGGTGTGTCCGAATGTTTCTGCATACTGGGGTCCCTAAACAGTCTTGAATTACATAAATTGGGTATCAATATAAAGCCAAGACTCTTGTGAATCCAATGGGCCCAATTGTATTCATGTGTGATGATGTTAGTTCCCATAGGAGCCATTTCATTGTAGTGAAACCATTTTTTGAAACTTGACCTCACTGTATAAAATGACCTGTGGTAGGATAATCACAGCCTCGTGAAACTTTACAACCACAAACTAGAGACGTAGAGCATTCAGAGGATGGATGGCTTTACTAGCTAGATTGACAATACGGGGGTTTCTGAGCAGTTTCCAGAACCGAAGTGATCGCCATCCAATTGCAGAAAAATGCAATTCTTATAGAAATCTCCAAATGTCAAAAGTTTTTGATACCAAATCACAGCATGGCTTTTTTCTATGGTGTTCCTCAAGGTCTTGGTGTCTAAATGTGGTATTCTAGAGGGATTATTGATCATTTTTTATCAATTCTCGAGTGGTAAAAAAAGTTAAATTGAGCACCAAATCTGTGTAACAAATGGTATCAACCCAATAATTGCTGCAACAACTTATGAGGCATAATAGAGCATGGGAATGGTCATCATATACTTCAACCATAATGTTCTAAACCCTTATACACTTTTACAATTTATTTCAATGAATTAATTCATGTTTATTTCCGATTTATGACTAGAATAACTTGACACACAGTGCTGAGCTGCATCTCAAATTAATCTTCATGTTTCAAGCTTTTAGATGATGTACACCACTTCTATGTGACATCTGCTGTTGACTTGCACCTGCTATCTCCACCGTTTTGTACTCTGCCCAAAAATAGAAAAACTTTGGACCAAAATATTCAACATCTTC
>CAKAOH010040691.1:0-58573 GCA_916701665.1 Sebastiscus tertius | reverse complement strand
GAATAACTTGACGCACAGTGCTGAGCTGCATCTCAAATTAATCTTCATGTTCCCAGCTTTCAGATGATGTACACAACTTCTATGTGACATCTGCTGTTGACCTGCTATCTCCCCCTAAAGACCCCCGGTACCCCCTCAAAAAAGACAAAACGAAGACGTGTCTATGGTAAAGAGGAGTGGAGTGGAAAAGGTTTAAGCACAGGTTATACTATTCAAAATATTCCCCAAAGTTTCCCCTCTCTGCGATAGATGTCTAGTTAATCCACCGTTTTGTACTGTGGCCAAAAATAGAAAACCTTTGGACCAAAATATTCAACATCTTCTTTAATATAATAAAAATTCCACTAGAGCCAGATTCAAAACTGAGTATAAATTGAACACAAACTCAACAATTACAAGTAGTGCTGGATGGGCGGGTGAATGGATTGTGCTTTTCCTTTTTCTTTCTCTCTTGCTTTTTTATTTTACGTGCTTTTTGGGAAATAGTGTAAACAATTAAACAGTTCCCTATTCTGTATAAATGTCAAGACTTTTGCACAAATGCTTCTAATAAAAATATATGAAACAGAAAAACGCAGGATTGTAAAAGTTTAATCTTAAAGAACGAGCCACAAAAGCTCTTTGTAGTCATTGTGAGAACGACTGGGAGGGAGAAACAAGTATTTTCCCACAATGTTTGTTTCCATATAAGGAAACAAAGTCATTGCTACTCTCTCATTTGCATGCAGAGTATTTTAAACCAATTATACTGTATGATCTGGTAAATCGTTTTTGTCCCTGCGGTAACAAAGCCTCTTGGGAAAATATTTCTCACTTCAAGTAGTTTGTTATCAACGAAGCTCCGTACCTGTGTTTACTCTGCACTCCAATAAAAGGTGCAGTATTATAATTAACACGTCATTCTTGTTCTGTGCAGCGTGAGAAGAGTAAACTCTTCATTATCTCTGCGCTCAGCGTCTCAGGTTTCTTATCATGAAATGTGACACACTGGAGAAAGATATGTGATGACTACAGAAAGTAGCTGAAGGATAAGGAAGCAGGTGAGTCATGTGATTGTTACGAACATTACATCTTTCATTCAGTTTGTTTCCAGTTGAATTGGTGGAAGTGGGACTTTGCCCAGACTTGCCGGGGCCACAATAGAAACCATAAGTTAAATGTTGTTGTGTCCCTGCCCTTCTCTTATAACACAGACGCCACACTGAAGATGAAGTTTAAATGCTGCTTATAAACTGCAGAAATGTAAAAATGTCTCTGTTTGTTATGTCTGACATTAAATGTTCGGCAGCTAAAAATAACTCCTCAAGATTTTGTGTTCTGCTGGCGAAACAAGCGATGCCACATCCCTCCGGTGTAATTTACAACTGAGCCACTTCAGTTCTTAAAAGCCCAGAACTCCAGATGGAAAACTCTGTGCAGGGTGTGTGCTCTGCTGCAGCAGCCACAAAGTGACCTCATGCCAGGGCAGGGATACATTAAACCACCAGCTTCCTAGCAACCGTCCAATCCCACGAACAGACGAGACGCTGCCTTCAACAGCTGTGTCGTGAGGTGGGTGTGGGAGGGGAGGCTGGGGGGCTGGTGGTGTGTTGTGCCCCGGAGATGTTTCATTCAGGCTGGTATCAAGACTGCCTGCGAGTCATACGGTGAAAACAGGTGTGTAAAACTAGGCCTCATACTTAACCCAGTTCCTCCTCCTATAGTAGGTAGATCCCACTGACACACAGCAGGATCGCATCAAATCTTAAATGATGTGGTCTGAAATTATATTACATTAAAGGGACTGAATGTAAGTTTTTCACGTATTAGCATTTTTTAATAGTTTTGTTATTGCCAATGTGTGAACAGGTTGTAACCTAAAAAATGAGCCCGTCCGACTTTCTGGGTTTCTCTATCAGCCTGTAGACTGTTTTTAATGTGAAGAACCCAGGCCCGCTTTTCTGGGAAAACCCCACGAATGCGACATGCATGCTCACGAGTGCTAAACAGTGTGCAACCATAGCTAACATTCATGGAGTCCATTAACGCCAACAAACGACCAGCCCCCACCACAACGCAGACTCCAACACAAACTCCACGGAAGAACAAAAAAAAATAATTTATATCTGGTGAAGCCCGTCTGGCAAAACAGGAATGTGACCGACGTCGGGAGGAAAACTAGTGTTGTGGTAGTGTGTGTGCACACAGGAAGTGAGTGGTGAAGCAAGAGAGAGATAGAGCGGCGGCGAGTGTATGAGAAAATGAGCGAGCAGCGAAGCAGAAGAGAGTTTAGCTTTGAGAATATCAACTCAATGTTCAGTGGAAGTTGCAGTTTGTGCAGAAATGTGTCTCGTTTCTCGGCGGCTGAGTGAAGTGACGGCGGGGGTTAACTTCGGGGTGAGTAACGTTATCGACTTCGGCCCAGGAGACCAAAACTAAGGTGTCTCGCCTGTTCCACGGTCGGTATGCTGAAGCAGGAAAAGTTAACACTAGAATAAATATCGATTCATGGAGGGACCTTCGTTTGGTAAGCTAACATTACTGCCAAGCATGTGAAATATATAGTGATATTTTGGTTTTAGCTGCTAATGTTGCTAACGTTAATCAAAATGATGCCTGTCAATCACGTTCAGTCTCGTGCTTGTCGTTGACTTAACGGCCACAAGTGTCACTGTTAACAAGAAATTTCTGATTCTTAAAGAGTTCCTTGAACTTTCTTCTATATTATTTAATTGTATTCGTTTATTTGACAAGATACATGTAAGCATTGTTACATTTAGATAAAATGAAACCAATGCACTGTATATAAGACTTCCAGTGGTAGCTAATTTACAGTCCTTGATCACTGATTCCCAATCAGGGCTACTTGTCTTGTACTGTACCTCAGGGAGTAAACATGCGGTTGTCAGGAGCTATGTGGACTGGAAAGCTCTAATAATTAACTCAACAAAGAAACTGAAATTGTGAATTAATTTTTGATTTGAATACTGTTGTTTTTTGGTTTGTACTGTTGTTTGACCTTTGTTCCTCATCGGTCACCTGGCTAGTTTTATGTGTCTGTTTCTCTTTATGTGTTTTGTAACCAGCCAAGTGAGAGCTCAGCTTACTTCTGCGGTCCACAGTGTAAACAAGATTTGAAAGGGTAACCAAGAGAACGGTGTGATTAAGAAGGGATTAAATGTTAAGTTGGCCAGCTACCACTGCTCAGCAAAGACTAAACACGTGTGAAAGTAGATATAGAGTTGTTGTTCTAGTGATGTTTGAGTGATATAGTGTGTTATTCCTCCTGAGCATGCACTGAAACAGAGGCTTTAAAACGCCTTTAATCTTTGAACATTAAAATGCCATTCGGGCTCTTGGCCACATGTTTCCACTTGTCTTACGTCAGAACGAACAGGATTTCAGCTGATAATATATCATACTGTATATAGGACTGCTAAAGTTAACACGATAATAACACGTTAACACAAAACAGTTTCAACGCCACTAATTTCTTTAACACATTAACGCAATCGATCTTCCAGAGGTTGTAGCGGGCTCAGTTTTAAAGCTAGAGTGAAGACACTGGCATGCTATTAAACTAGAAAACCTAAGGAATCCACAACCGTGTCATACAAGCTTGTCAAGAAGGAGGTTAAATAACACTCCAAACTAAACCAAATTTTGGCAAGGAAAAACTGTCATGGCTATTTTCAAAGAGGTCTCTTGACCTGTGACCTCAAGATATATGAATGAAAATGGGTTCTATGGGTAACCACGAGTCTTTTTCAACCATGAAATTCTATTTTTTATAAATTTGGAAAGAAATGTCAACATTAACACCAGCACTGATGTGTTTCATCACAGTTCAGTCATATCATACAGTTCATATATCATTTAGTTTATAGCTTAAAAAAGAGGTTTAACTGTGCAGTTAGAGTTTAAGTGAGATAAGTGGTAAACCTTCACTGGCACCATGACATCAGCAGTTGGTCATTTTAGTGTATTTACTTTGTTCCTGGAGGTCATTTCCTCATTTCGGATCAATGTGAATGGCACTGTGGCAGTTTAAGTGCTACTATAACTATTAATCAATAACATGCTTCCACAGACTTTATGGCATTATTAGTCACAGTTATAATGGAAAAATCCCACTGGCTTTTTATCGAGAGAACCAGGGCGATGCTAACTTCCTGGTTGGACTACAAAAACCCATCATCCCTGCAGCACTGTATTGCATCTTCTCTCATTGTTGTTCTTTTGTTTTCCTTTTCTTTGTTTTTTAATTGACTTGATGTCATTGTAAATGATGATCTCTCGGGTATAAATAAGTGTATATAAATAAGTGTATTATAAATGAAGTGTATGCTAGATGATATGGTTGTTGTACAGTGTTCCTGCTTTGGTTAACTCGCCGACATGGCTGTTATTTCTGTATATCTTCTTATATATTACATATCCTTGTGGCCCATATGAATGCTGTTTCAGGGTGGTGCTGTAAAAGAGCTTAATGTTCAGTTAATTTTCCCTGAATATATAAAGGTTGATGATGATAAATAAAGGTTGAATTGAATGAATAAGAAGCTGTAGAAAATAGTAGGAGCTACATTTCTGCAGAGGGAGGCGCTAACTGAAACATTTTGCACCTAATACATAAACACACATAACTAATGTCGTACTGACACCTTTAAGACAATGAAAACATTCACGCTGACGCAAACATGACTCGACTCTCGAGACTTTACCCGCCCACGGAGAGACAAACAGGAAAGGATAAAACGGATGTCCTCTGACCTGCAGGAGGGTTTCTTTGGGTGTGGCCAGCAGATTGACAGCAGCAGAAAGCTTCTGGAAGAACTCGTTGGCCAGATCGCCCAGACCGATGCTCTGGATCCAGTCCATCAGCAGGTCCAGGTTGGCCCGGATCTGAACACCTCGGGACCACTGGTAGAACCCGGCGACAGATCCTGAAGAACAAATCGGTCAAAATTAGCGATGATACTGATGTGTAACTTAACTAACGCTCAACCAACACAGTTTTTACATTGAATAGAAGTACTGGCATGTAATAGAATAAGTTATAATAGCAATAGTATTACGCAAATAGTGTGATGCAAAGCGGTGCCTAAAACAAAAGTTAAAAAAGGTCAAACAGGTTTCTTAAAGCGGTAAAGTGAGTCTCACCTCTCTCCATGAGGGCGTTGAACAGCGACGCGTTGATGAAGAAGAACAGGTAGGCACAGAGTTGTAACGAGATGTCTGGATGGACCTGGAAGGCTGTGAGAAGCTTCAGCGCCTCCTTCAGTACCTCCAGGATGCCGCTGAGTCCTTCAGGCACTCGTAGCTGACCGCTCTCTGAGAACGGGTTCCCGTCCAGCAGACCGGACAGGGCTGAATACATGCTCTGTGGAGAGGGACGGTGACAGTTTACTTCTCTGCTGTAAAGACCAGCTGGGTGTTGTGTTGCACTGCACACTGTACATAGTACTGGAAAACCACTGCTAATGCACCATGCGAGTCAAGCAGTGATAAGGCTGATAAACAACAACATATAGTCACAACTTTCCTTCTTCTTCACGTGATTCCTGATTATATAAAGTGCAGTGCAATAAAGTTAGTGTTCTTTTTCTGTCTTTTCTTGTTTAGTAGAGAACATAATGACTCAAAGAGAGGAAGGCATTCACAGAGCGTTCAGGAAACTTAACAGGAAAGCTTGTGTTTCACAACACAAAAGACCAACTGACAATTTATTTTTAAATGTGTGTATTTTTCTTATGTATTTATGCATTTATTTATTTCTGCATGATTTTCCCTTTGCATTTCACCCCTTATTTATTTCCCCAAACTTATTTATATCTGTATTCCTTTCTTTTTACATTTCTTTATGCATTTTGCCCTCATTATGCAAATGAGGGGGCTGCCACTCAACTCAAGTCAAGGTTTTATATCATATTAAATTGAATATTTTTGGGTTGTGGACAAAACAAGATATTTAAAGACATCACCTTGGACATTTTTCTCTATTTTCTGACATTTTATAGACCAAACGATGTATTTAGAAAATAATCGTCAGATTAATCTATAATGAAAATAATCATCAGTTGCAGCCCTACACTCAAATATAAATAAATAACAGCAGGAATAAGACAGTAAACTGCAAAATACTGCAGAATTGTCTTGCAAGCTGTTTTATTGAACCTCATTGTCAGTTCTCACACAGATCCGGCTCTTATCACTACTCCTTCTTCTGACACAGTTCTGCCATTGTTTTACACGGCATGACATCACCTGCTAGGTACACACACACGTGCGCGCGCACACACACACACACACACACACACACACACACACACACACACCATGACTTAATGTAATGACCTCAGACCAACTGAAAGAGGCCATAAAGACGACAATGACCCTGCATGCCTCAGGCAACAGGTCAGCTGATAGTTTACAGCAAGGCTCAGCAAATATTCAGCTGCTGATCAGTTATCATGGAAACAGTAGATTATTAAGGATTTTTACAGACTGTTGATAGTGTTTAAAACAAATATGTATACTTACACATTTTCTGTACGTTTGTATGGCCTTTTGTGAAACCAGTAATGTAAAAAATATACATTTTCCCCACATTTTTCCTTTGTTTTATTCCACTCAGCACTCAACTTGTCTTGTATTTAACAGCTACATTAAGGCCCTTTTGGATTACTTCATACTCTATTTTTAAAAAGACTTAAGAAAAAGAAGAAGCGAGGAAATTATGTCTGTAAATTGAACGTTGAACGTTGAGTCATATTTTATAGGAAATCAACAGAAAAACTGCTTTCCCTGAGTTTCTCTGAGGACAGTTTGTCTTCCTCTTCAGGAAACAGACCCTCTTTTTCTCTCCACCGCAAAAATAGTTACCAGCAAACACCTACATAAAGGATACACTCTCTAATTAAGAGAGAAATTACAGTGTATGTTACTGCTGTGTTAAGACTCAAATAAACGTGATGGCAAACTGACGAATCAGAAGATTTTTTTCAGCCTGAGGAGCGTAAACTGTACAGTAAAAGGTCTCTTTTTCCAGTACAGGCTGTTGAAATATGTCTGAGTAATCAAAACAACAGCACAGACTGTTCCTGCTTCCTTCCCTCCCTTCCTCAAACAGTCTCTGTGCAGGGTGGTGGTGTTTCTACAGACTCTGCTGCTTGGATGTCGACTGGATTCTGCATGAACCAGACAGCCTTTAATAAGCATCTTTAACCAGTCACATAAATCTAGTCTGGGAGTGTCCTGTCGGGTTATAAACAGGAGAGTTGACTGCTGACTGTCACAAATCCAGTCACACACTGAGATTTCCAGACCATGAAACGTCTACACTGAAGGGACATAAACTATCTCTGTCTTCGTGGTGTACCCCAAGGCTATTCGAGGGAGTTGAAATATTTCAACTCGAGCAAGAAACTAGAGTAACGCTGTGTCGTGAAAGCCTATCAGCGTTGAGATTCTCCTCCTGCCGTCACTGACGTCCTGTATCTGTCTGTGGTCACTCAGAGCTACAATAGTACATCATATCTGTACAGAGACCGGACCAAACTCTGTGTATAAATGTATGTGTATAAACCACAGACTGACTATGGTATAAACAACAACGTCACTGCCGTATTTATGTCTAGATGACTTTATCTTGAGTGTTGATGGAGCAGCTGCATAGCCTGGCACTGATCGAGCCAAACTCCGTTCAGAAAACAAGCTTTTTAAAAGTTGTTTGCTTTTCGACTTGCGGACAGACCTGACAAAGCATGAATTCATACTTTTTACAAATCAACATCATTATGTGGTTATTTTGGCATACTTTGGATCTGTTTTTTTGCAATTAAATCACAGCACAATCTGTTTATTTTCAGGTTCATACCGCAGTAGCGTCGTGTGACTTGCTAGATACAGTCAGTAGAATGGCACTAAATGTGAGAAAAGATAGCTTGCCACCAGGTGATGTTATGAACCCAGACAACTACGGCGTTTGGTTTTCTGACATATCTGGGACTTCCACAACATGTACAAAGCAGCAGCAGTGGTTAGAAGGAAATGCTGGCAAGAAAACTTGTTGGTATCTGTGGAGACAAGCTCCTTCTCCTCTCCGGCGCGTTTAGCGTGAATAAACTCAAATGATACCAGCGGACCAACTCGTGTAAATAAAGTGAGGTGAAAATTCGCTCTTGGTCTGAACACAGCATTAGGCCCCATTTCATTGTCCTCATATATGCTTCTAGTTTTTTCTTTTGTTGTTGAGAAAAAAAATTCAACATCTCTTATTACTGTTAAGATGATGATATGGAGCTGTACTTCCTCTTGAAACCAAGTGAAACACATAATCTTCAGTTTCTTTAGTTGTTTTGAAGATGTCAAATGCTGTATGGCCAATGATTTGCTCTAACTGAGAGTAAAGACAGAGGTCCTTATTATTGGTCCTGAAAATGTCTCCAAATCTCTGAACGAATTCTAGAAGTCTTCGTGTCATTTAAAACTGGATAAAAAATGTCTGTTGTTTTTGAATGTGCTCTATAAATAATACTTTCATTATTAATGCAATTGCAAGACTAAAAAAGCCTTCAGATGTTCATACAGTGGTTCTCACCAAATGGCATTCTGGTTTTGTTATTCATCAAACCAGTGAAACCAGTGTAACCTTTGGAGACAAGATTGTCTCTCTGTTTATATTCCAGTCAGTGGAAAAGTCTCCCTGCTCACTATCTCGCAGGCCTTTCCTGACTGACAACGCTGGCGTTTCCATTCTGTTATTGTGTTTCTATCTGGAATATACTCAATGAAAACAGAATATGGTGTTTACACAGTCCAATTTCCTGTTTCACATGTGACCGACTCAGATTTTACAGGTCAAAAGGATGTGAAACCTGCTGAGGTTACTGTATGAGTGTGTATGTGTGTGTGTGTGTGTGTGTGTGTGTGTGTGTGTGTGGACTGTGTGTTAAAGAAGAGAAGCCAACCTTTGTTAGATAATAGACAGACTGCTGGAAGGTGAACATGATGATTTCCTCCAGGACCGTCATGGCTTCCTCACAGGCTGTCCGAGTGGAAGACATCTCAGAGTCCAACAGACCTGACAGCACGCACAAACACATTTTAAACACACACTCCAACAGCTGTGGCAGATGATAATGAAGTTAAAGGCCACGTTGTGTTGTTGTTGTTGTTGTTGTGTACCTTCGTCCTCCTGGTCCTGCCTCCAGGGCAGCAGTTGAGGGACTTCATGCTGGATGAAGTGCAGCAGTTCAATGGAGTTGGCCATCCAAAGCACCAGAGGCTGCAGACCTGGGATCAGCTCCTCCATGCTGAGCAGCTGGAGAGACTCGGGCTGCTGCCCGTCACTGGAGCTCCTGACATACAAACAAAGAGATTAATGCTACTTTGATAACGAGTAACTTCAATTCTGTTATTGTTGTATGAACTTTCTAGATTTCCAAACCTCAATCCTGTTTATTAAAATCCTTCCCTGTATGTTTGGTATTTGTATTTTTACATGTGAAGCCTCATAGTTGTGTGTTGAATGTTATATTTCAACCTGTAAATTGTGCAGAAATGCTTTGGGTGATATACCGTACACTAAAACTGAAGTTTAAGTTAATGATGAGGCATACGGGAGATTAAAAAAGACCTAGAATCCTAAATTACTAAATATTTTTGTCCTGTTTAAATTGATCAAAAATATAAAACATAATAGCTAAAGGGCATTCGTTCTTTTTTGCATCAGAAAACTACGGTTTCTGTCTTTTGTGTTATCATGTTGTATGCTCGTGATGACATCATTAAAATCAATAAAAACCATAATAGCTGCAGCATTTATTCTTGTTGCAGCAGAAAGCTAAGGCTTCTGTCATGTGCTGACGTCATTACGTTACGTGTGGAACGTACAAAACTATCACTATGCCTTTGCACTCGATCTGCTCATAAAAATGAGCAGATCTCAAAAAGAAAAAAATGTGCATAGTTCAAAGAACTAATGGAGTGTAAAGAAATATTTTGTTCATGTTTCTACATTTAGGAATATTTTCGATCGATACGATTGAATTAATTAATTAATTAATTGTACAGATTTTAGGGCTATGAAGATACTCCAAGAAACGACATCACAATAAGCAAAAATACCAATGTAGGCACTAGTGGACCGTTTCTATTGCAGAGTTCAAAGGGTTAATGAAATGTTCTGGCATAAAAGACAGCTGCTTAGCTGTCAGTGTAAGTGTCAGTGTAACATCCCATCGTGTTGTTTGTTGTGACAACAGAATTGTCTGACTTCAGAGTTAGTCAGTAAAATCTGTTTAATTTGTTGTATAAGTGACATAATCCCAACCTACGGGAAGACAGTAAGATGAACATTTCATAGTAACAAAAGTGCTTGTCCTTCAGTTAACCTAGTTTGAACTTCCTCTAATATTTGCAAATCAGCTAAACTTGTATGAGCAGTCAAACCGAGTTACAGCTACAACTCCTCCTCATGAGGTCATTGTTAATGTTACTGTTCCAGGTCAAAATGTCTCTCCTATTTCCCAACAACTGCTGAAATGATTAGTTGATGAATCGGCTGAAAGTTCATCAACCATGTCATACTAGCTTGTTGGGAAGGAAGCTAAATAACACTCCAAAATGTTGGCGAAGGAAAAACTGGCATGGCCATTTTCAAAGGGGTCCCTTTAAATGAAAATGGGTTCTATTGATTTCCAATAATAAATATATACATACATTTGCATAAAGCAGCATATTTGCCCACTCCTATGTTGATAAGAGTATTAAATACTTAACAATTCTCCCTTTAAGATAGATTTTGAACAGATAAAAAAATGTGCAATCAATTTGCGATTAATCAAGGTTAACTATGGACAATCATGTCATTAAATATTTTAATATTTTGACAACACTAACTTATATTCTTCTAAAGGTTCAGTCACATTACACTGCTGTCCTTTGAGTATTCACTCCGTCTCCCATTCACTTCTATTGAGTTAAAGTTTGATAACTTTGCTCCAGAGACAGACAGTGTCTGGTGTAATCTGGTGACGATAAAGCGAGTCGTCACTGTTCTCATGAGAAAACGCTCTTCTTCTTTCTTAGAGAGAGAGAGACTGTGGGAAAAACTCTCTTTGCACAACCTGCATTTAAAAAAAACCTCATTGTTTTCTGGAGGAGCAAATAGTAGTAAAATCAGCCTTTAACTCCTCTTTTATTCCGACAGTAAAACTGGACGAGTCGTATATCATCGCAGGCAGCAGCTGCTGCTCTTCTCTCTCTGTATTCTCATTGTCACGTATTTCTGAAGACACTTTGTTTACTCACGTTTCTGGCTGGATCGTTGCAAGTTCCTTTGTCTTCTCCTACAAAGAAGAACACATAAAGAAAATATACATTTCATACATGCCTCACCAGCAAACATCAACCATCTTATGTACATTAAATACAACCCTGATGGCACATTTGATTACTTTACATTCTTCGCCAAAAACTCAGGGGATTACAGTGCTGAATACACACTTGGGGCTCTTATTTAACTTTTTTCACCACCGCCCCGAGATAAACACTGGCCGTCTAAGTTATAAAATGGTTTTGATAATTGAAATAGATGCGTGGCCTAAATAAAACACCATGGAAATCTTTGTCTCCATCTCTTCCGCAGTACGTTTTGCCAGTGAGGCTGCCGGAAACACCAGAAACTCAAAATCCCACCACCTCTTTGGGACGCCATTGTCACTGCTTTCAGATGTCATTGCGTTTGTGTGTGTGTGAGATTGTGTACTCTTTAAGAGATTAATGTAGGGCTAGACTCGAATATTCAAATATTTAGATAGTCGTTCGTTGGGTAAGGTATTTTGTTTTCAATTTTGATATTCCGATACGGTATTTGATTTTTTTTTTTCAACCCCTCTGGATTACAAACATGCATGAAACACACCAAACCTTTTAGAATGTTTTTTTTTTTTCAATTAAAAATACAAACAACACTGTAGAATAACAGAATCCTTAAAATGTGACGTGACTTTGAGGTTGAGGTCTGAGTACAGACTGAGGCGTGTGTGCACCGTCCACACAAGGTGTAAAAACAGCAATCGTGGACTCGTCATGATGATTGTGGTGCTTTTTAATGACACAAATCTGTGCTGCCTACTAACTGAGAGGTTAAAGCGCTCCACTTGTCTCTGGTATTGATTACTACCAAAGCGCATGCTGATCTCTAACCGCACATTATATACCATCACGCATTGTGCTGAGGGAAAAATGGCAGACGGACAAGAAGAGAGAGAGCAGCGCGATTGAGACAAATTCATGAGTTGTGGCACGAAAATATGTGAGTAGAGTATCACATTACAGACGGCCATAAAGTACTTTGTATTTATTAATCTGGGAAAATACGCTTATCGCCCTCACATTAAACAACGACCGTGAATTTTTACCTTTCACAATAAAAGCCCTAGACATATACGCTGCACCACTGCTTACCAAGGCACGTTTTAATTGTGCCAGTCTTTAAATGTCCAAAAGTGTTTTTTCATTTTGCCAATGAGCTCATTATATAGTCCTCTATAGAACTTCCTGGATAGTGAGTAGGGAGTAGTGAATGATTGAATGATTTCGGACACAGCATTAGTCTATTTGTGATTCTCTGACACGAAAGGTAAATGATCTGAAGTCAGGGTTTCATCCTTACCCACATAACGAGCTGGATCTGGCCGGCTATCCGGAGCAGCAGCTGTCTAAAGTGTGTCAGCTCGAACGTGGAGGCTGAGTGCTGGATGCAGAGGCTCAGCAGGAAAGCAGGTGTCAGCTTCGGTTCATTCCCACTGGGGTCCAACATATCCAAAACCTCCTGCAGGACTCGTTCCTCCTGCTCCAGCTCATAGATCACCAAAGCCTCTGTGCCCTCCAGGTCCCTCCAACGAGGCGGTAAAGGCTTCCTCTGGAACCTTTTGATGGCGATAGAAGAGCCACATGACAAACAAGAGGATGATGTCTTGATGTCAGAGTTCGGGCAGAGTGTGGTCATCCACGGAGGGGTCTGGAGGGATCCTGATGCGCTGGTAGGATCCTTAAACATGAACAGGTAGTGTTTCCCCAAGCCCACCAAGTCCCCTGGGTTCAGTTCCACCTCCTCTTTAAGGAGGAAACCATTTCTGGTGACGGGGGCACCGTGGAGGGGCTTCAGCATTGTCAAAGTCTTTCTGTGCTCCCCTGTGGAGGTCTGGATGTTAGAGTCCAGGCGTCTGACGCAGCAGTGTTGAGGCAACACATCAGGAGCAAAGAGAAGGATGTCGACCTTTAACCTCTCCTCGTCTTCTCCGTTACAGTGCTCCCTGCAGCAGCCAAAGATGGTGGTGGTCCCACTCATTAGGTAGATGACAAAATCCTGCAAAATAAAGGGTTCTGTTTAATTTGGAGCTGCAACTAACAATGACTTTTGGTATTGTTTAATCTCCCATTTATTTTCTCCATTAATCCATTTCTCGCCTGTTTTATAAAATGTAAGAAATTGGTGGAAACTGCTAGTATTTTCCATCTTTTTTTTTTCTAATCAACAGTCCAAAACCCAAAGATATTCAGTTTACAGTCACATAAGACAAAGAAAAGTAGCAAATCTGGAAATCTGGAAGCTGGAACTACTGCAAGTAATTTTTGGCACTTGGTGCTTGTAAAATGACTTAAAGGGATAGTTCAGGTGTTTCTCAGTGGGGTTGTATGAGCTACTTCTCCATAGTCAGTGTATTACCTACAGAAGATGGAGTTTGGAGAAACAGACAGGAGTACCAGCACGGAAGTAAAGCAATGTACTGCTGTGGACGGGGGCAGCAGCAAGACAGATTTTAGACACCTAAAAAAAATCAATATCAGTTTAATTGTACGCTATATTTATAATATTTTCGCCGCCGTCAGACAGCCCTTTCGGACAGCGATGTTATTTATACTCTCTTCAAAGCTACCAGGCTCCATTGATAAAAACAGAAATTTGACTTCACCTTGGTCTACCTCTGTCTTGATCGGTTAGTTTGTTTGTTAGGGCTTTCAATCGATTAAAATAGTTAATCGCGATTAATCGCAAATGAATCACTCGTTGCTGGTTTATTTTCTGTTCACGCTTCAGCTCTTTATTTAATCCCACACTCGTGATTCTACACCTGTTTCCCAGTGACAGTCAACGTGTAGGGCGGGATTTGATTTTCTTGCGTAACATTTTGGAAATGAACCAGCAGTGTGCGTGTCAACAGCAGCGTGATTAGGCTGCATTGGCAGCGTGAGGCGAGACAGGAAAAGAAGGGCTTATGGGTGAGACGTTGGTGATGTCCGTGACCTCGGGGTCACCACATTAAGACTATTACTCATGCGATGATACAGTATAGTCTGTGCTGGTAACGGGCCTGTGGCGAGCAGCGTGGAGGTAGAGCTGCTACATTGTGAGTTATCTCCTTCGTACAGGAGAAGGTTGGAGAAGTTTGAAAACAGATGTTAAGTCCAGTTTACACACTTAGTGTTCATTTTATTAGATACGCCTGCACAATCTAATGCAATTCTATACAATTAACTACTAACTGTCTGCATTTATGATGCATATAATGTTTGTTTTTTGTTATAATTATATATTTTAGCATTGAGGTCATAGTATAGTGCATTATATTCAGTTTCTAATATTTTGCCCCGCTCATGTATGTATGTCATGTATGTGAAAAAAACAGCCTATAATATTTCATCTCTTCTGCATGTCAACAAAAATAAAGGGAGACGTCGGTGCCGTCTCGTCATCGTCTCGTCATCCTCTCGTCTTAGTCATGGGAATAAAGGTCATTGACAAACATATTTAGTCACAGTTCTCGTTAACTAAATTAACACTGGTTGTGAAGACACAGTCTCAATAATCTTTAGAGGTCTAAATGGCTCCTTAAAAGCTCTCAGTTCCTGTTATCTGACCACTGATAGACCACAGAACCCCCTCACTCCTTTGCTGTGGGTTGACCTATTGTTGCAGAGTAAGATTAGTCCTGCTGTGATGCTACCAGTACCAGCATCCTGCACAGTCAGCACATCTCCAGCAGCGGGGATAAACAACATAGTGAGAAAGAGTTTCATGTTCCTGGAAACAACCAACAGCATGACTCTGTGGTTTACTTGGAAAAAAATGATTCAAACAGGGACGTGCGTTGGAGATCTGTATAATGGTGTGTAGATTACAGCACACACTTCCCTCTGAGTTTGTTTATATACTCTCAGAGTAGTATAAAGTGTAGTTTATCCTCCTCTAAGGAGGTGTCTTTAATGAGGTTATCTCCTGGTTTTAAACGTCCCGAGCAGGTTTCCTTCTGACTGAATGTCCTTTCATTGGGACATGATGACAGACAGCTTGTCCTGTCTGTGTGAAGGTCACTTCTGTTTCCCTCTGAGCCAACAAACACACCACACCTGTGTAGTTCACTTCATGAGCCAAATCCACCGTGTTTCCTTCCTCTCTGGCCTCCACATGACTCTGTGACTCTGGGATTTTCTCCTTGAGGTTCTTAACGTAAGACGTTCATTCCAACACTCTCGTGTACCTGTTTACACCCTGTTGTCTCTTCTAAGCTTGTGTTTGTCCTACGCCTGCCAACACACTGCCAGAAGGCTCTAAGGGACCTTGTGAGGCCTTCAATGACCTTATTACACCACACCATTACACGACAACGATTTAATCTATAGATAGCTCAGAGAAACCGTTCATTTCAACCTGCTGTTTATCATGAGGAAAAGTTTCCATTTCACTGCGGAAAGTCAAGCACGGAACTCACGGCTCGTATTAAAACACAGTTGTATCGTTTTTAATGGCAGGGTATCGTGATACCTTTCTAGTATCTGTATACTGTGCAACACTAGCAGCACTTTTGATGAACTATGAATCATTTCAGTCATTTCCTTAAGCAAATATGCCAAACAAAATATACTGTTCAAGCTTCTCAGATGTGAATATTTGCTGTTGACTGTTGGTCAAACAAATCAACACATTTTAAGACGTCACCTTGGGTTTGGTAAAGCTGTGATATTGTACATTTTTCACTATTTTCTGACAATTAATCCAGAAAATAAGAATCTTATTAAATGATAATTAATATAATCATTAGTTGCAGTCTTACTTATCTGTTATACCAAAATTTACCAGTTAATTTGACAATTATACATCAATGTTAAAATGTTTAATTATCACATTGGCTATTAATAATCGGCACTACTTCCCTCCCTCTGTCGCTCACCTGTCTGTGGCTGTAGCCCTGCAGCAGGAGGAAGTAGGGGAAGTCGAAGGGTGGATGAATGGAGTACTGGGTGGTGTTGTCGTCGCTGCTCTCCGTCTCCTCCTTCTCCATGCCGAGCCGCAGGACCTCCTTGTCGGCCTCGGCCTCTGGATCCTCTCTGAGCGAGCTCTGCTGGGCCCGGCTGGCCTCCTTCCCCATCGCAGACAGATCCATCTCACTCAGACTCCTCCAGATCCCGAGTCCGTCCACATCCTCCGCGCTGCCGTCCACAAACAACGAGGTCACTCTGGAGCGGCTCTTCTGCAGCTTACGAGCCTGAGCGTTGATGCCTGGATCGACAAGATGTACGGATGAACATGTTACGATTTACAATATGAGAAACACGCTGTTGCATGTTCATGATAATACTGTGCACAACAGAGCAAAAAATACACAGGAAAGACCACTCATAGTCAAAGATGTAGACAAAATATACAATAAAAAAGATTTCTGTAGATTCCCACTTTAATTACTGGCCAGATTATGTTTTTCTATTAGGTCACACCTCATCCTTCACGTCAAGAGAAACAAAATCAAAGAAAAAACATAAAACAATGTACCCTAGAACAGAATCAAACAACTCAGCATCACCTTGCACATTTAGATCAAAATAAAAGTCCCAAAAAACTTTACTTTAAGTTTTGCATTTAGAATAAATGGTTCATTGACGGTGATTTTCTAATGGTAAAAATTGTGATAATTGATATAATAGTAGTAATTAGTAATCATAATTAGTAGTATCTTGTATTATCTGTTACTAAAAAGATCAAGCATGAACATTGACTGAAAACATGAACAGCTTTCCAAAAATGACACATTGCCAAAAAAGATGCACAAATATTCCTTCTTTGCTTTTGCATCTAGGACAGTTTGGAGAATTATCTTATTGGAGTAAGATGAAAAATGAAGATAAGATATAAGCTAAGCTTTTATTGATTCCCACAAGGGAAATCCGGTTGTTGAAATGAGAGGAGGACCATGTATCAACATCTAAAGCCATGCCTACTGTAGGTCATTTTCAGTCCCAATTAGACAAAGTATAACCTATTTAGCTTAACACATACAGTAAGCAAAGCACTAACAATGACCAAAATCCCCCTGAAATCACTCTGGTCAATCAAACTCCAACACCACGTTTCTGTCCACTGGCACCAGTTCAAATGAAACATGAAGGAAAGAGAGGAAATGTGCGGGGAAAGTGAGATGTGACCACCTCCTCCTATCTGATGTACCAGCAGCCACTCTGTCGGCCTGACGTAACACAAACACTATTCAGCTCGTTTGGAGCCATTAAGCAGCGAGGAATGTCCACCGAGCCCCGGCTTCACACCCGGCAGCCCGCCGCTCTTATCAGCTGTGGAAGTGGGTGTTTTCCACATTGTTCAGCACCAATGTGACAGACTGGGCTCAGGGCCTAAAACACTCACACTGTAGAGGTAAAGGGCAGGGAGAGAACTACGTTTGGACTCATATTCATCAATATTGATATTTATGACATGAAATGTAAGTTGTCAATGTTTGCCCTTGAATTTTATTCTTCTGATGGTGGGAAATCCTGTCAAACAGCATTAAGACCATTATAGGACACTAAAACTCACACGTGAAAATCCAGACTAATGAAATTCATTTAAAGGAACAGTTAAGGGAAATATTTACTTTTTTCAATTTCAATATATTTTTTCAAATTGTTGTTTTTGTCATGAATACTTTCACACAGAACGCGACAATAACGCAGCAAAAAAGCGGCGTACTTTTTTTTCTGAACAGAGTCGATTATCTGAGCTTTCGCACCACGAATTAAGGCATCAACCAATCGCGTTGCACCAGCAAGTCCTGGACCATCTGCGGTTATTACCGATGTTATCAGCACAGAAATGAACGCCCATTTAAGCCAAGAATCCCTCTAACCCTAGTTTAAATGCAGAATTAACTCACAAACAAAGTAATTTAACAAAGCAAAATAGTACCAAGAACAATACTGATTAAAAAGCCAAAATATTGGTCTAACACAGAGAGATGTAAACAGGTCTGTACAGTCCCAAGTGAAAAGGAAGTGAGCTCTGATAGGAAGAATAACAGACCAGTGAGTGGTTAGTTTCTGGCGTCGCCAGGCCCAGTGGGAAGAGCTGCCTCGATGTTTAACGGCATGGCTAAATGCAATAAAACAAAGATAAGAGTGGGGCCGCGCTGACCTCCTCTATCCCTCACGGCAGCTTTTGTTTCCTCCTGACCTCTCTCACATGCCGGCCATCTCCCCTGTTCTAGCTGGTGATAAGCTGGACAATGAAGGCTGTTAGCCTGCAATAAGAGACAAGCATAAAGGCTCCCCATGCCACCACAACAGAGACTGAGTGATTGATTACCCAGGCGTAAAGATGTTAGGGTCGCTGAGTTGGTTAGATGTTTAAGGAGGCTCAATCTTTGGTCTCTGAAGAAGACGAGGGACATAAGCTATGAAGGTGTTAAACGAGAGTACACACTAAACGAGAATCAAGCTGATTTTGGGCCCGATTCCTCCCTCCCGACAATCGTCAGCAAAGCCCAGATGTTTTGGGAGATTTCTGTTTTTTTTAGTGGGGACTGTTGTTGTTCATGAATGAATCTGTTAGTGTGTGATGTTTTGGCTTAATCGTTGCTCTCCACACACTATAGGAACAAAACTGTTAAATGTATCATAACATGTCGTTATGTGTGGGGTCTCTCACATTTTCAGCATCTGTTAAGATATGTAAAATCTTTTAGCGTGTGCCAGCCTTTAGCCGATGTGTATACCTGCTGTGACGGTGTCTCTGTCCTTTAAACTTTGCTCTTCGACACTCGCTCTCAGCTGGATTTCAAAACGCCTGGAGAAACCTTCCTTGGGTTTCCAAAGCGATTGCAGCATGAGGGGCTTCTCGTTGTCTCCCACCACCCGGAAACACTCCCTCTTCCACTGGTTGTCTGCGCCCGTCTGGCCGATCACGTCGCAGAGCACGTAGTTGTTGGCGTCTTCTTTTTCCAGGCAGTACCTGAACAACAAAAGTGGACATTATTTAGACAAGAGGATGTGGTGGATGTTAAACCCTCAGGAACTGAGTCAACCAACTGTTTTTAGGCCAGTTTAACGATAGATAGAACAACCTGGATGTCGTAATTTTATTTTTTTTAGCCATGCTAGCGGCTTTAGGGAAGAAAATGTAGATCCACCACTTTGGTCCAGACTGAAATATCTCAACAACTATTAAATTGATTGGTATGAAATTTGGTACAAGCATTCATGTTATCCTCAGGATGAATCTAACTATAAAGCGAGGAATCTCTGTCTGTCTGTTTGTTATTCACATATCTCGAGAAGCGCTCATCGGATCAACTTCACACTTGCCGGTGCGTTGCTCAAGACCCAAGGGAGTTCAGAGTCAAATGTGGTGCAATTTGACCAGTTGATGGCGCTACAATGACAATGACGTTTACATTTTGGCCTGTAACCATGAGTCTCAAAAACAAAAATCTTTACTCCCATGTTGATAAAAGTATTAAATACTTGACAAATCTCCCTTTAAGGTACATTTTGAACAGATACAAAATGTATGATTAAATTGCAATTAATCTCGATTCAATATTTGTATCGTTTGACAGCCCTGATCTCCACATATCTCACCTCTCCAAGGCCTCCTTCACCAGTTCCTTTGCACTGGACTGTGTGGTGGCCAGCACGCTCTTATAATTGGTCCCCTGACAGATGTCGCTGCCAAAGATCTTCAGGATGCCAGGGACAGACATTTGACTGGACAGCTCTGCCGGGTCGTCTGCAGCCTGGGGGTCACCGGCCAGGCACCCACTGCCCAGCCCCTGCTGGCTGCGGCGTCCACTGTTGGGGCTGTGGTTGAAAACAGTGGAAAGCCTGTTGTTGTGGCGGCGGATTTTGCTCTTGGCCGGCTGCCGGACACCAACGCTCTCTGTGGAGCGGACGGTGGTGTCAGAGTTATTGGATCTGAGAGGGAACAGGGAGGAAAACAAACACTGTTAAGTGACAAGTCTTAAATATGTACAAGGGAGTAATCAGCCAGTCCACACCTACAGTAAGTGTCTTTTTTATATCCAGACAGGTCAAATTCTTTCATAGCGTGTGAGTGTAAATAAAAAGGTGATCTCCAATCTGAACATCATAAAGTATCACAAACACAGAAAGACACAGAAATGAGTTACTTTTTTCCTGTACTTTTTCATTCATATGTAATAATCTTTGCATAAAACATTGTAATATATCTCACATGGGTTTTATACTACTCAAAATATTAATTTAAGCAGTAAATATTATGTCAAAGGTGGAGAATTATTTTCTTGTTGAGTAAACTGGGTTTATCTCCACAACATGTGACATACCAAAAAACAAAAAGGAAGTGGTTTGGCAGTACTGTAATGAGATATTGATATAAAACCAGTAAAGATAAAGATAGAAATGTTTTCAAAAGTTATCAAATTATACTTATAGTACCAAAAGTAAAACTAGTAGTTATGCAGAATGGCCTATTTCAGAATAATATGTATTATATTACTGGATTAAAATTATTGATGCATTAATGTGTTCATCACTTTAATGTTGCAGCTGGTAAAGGTGGAACACATTTTTATTACTTTATATACTGCTGTGTAACTTAATCTATAATAATACATAATAATGTATTAGTTCATTTATATTTTGTATTAATAATCTGAATCTACAAAGTAAATAAAGCTGTCAAATAAATGTAGTGGAGTAACAAGTTGAACATTTGTCTCTGAAATGTAGTGGAGTAGAAGTAGAAAGTAGCATAAAATGGAAATACTCAAGTAAAGTACAAGTACCTCAAAATTGTACTTAATAACAGTACTTGAGTAAATGTACTTAGTTACATTCCACTACTGTATTTTGTACTGAGGTAACTAAAGCTGTGAAGTAAATGTAGTGGAGTAAAAAGTACAATATTTGTCTCTGAATGTGGTGGAGTTTATAGAATTATAAAGTAGCATAAAATGGAAATAATCACGTAAAGTACCTCAAAATTGTACTTAAGTACAGTAATTGAGTAAATGTACTTACATTCCACCACTGTATTTTGTACTGAGGTAACTAAAGTTGTCAAGTAAATGTAGTAATAAGTAGTATATTAAGTTGTAAAACTTAAGTAAGTAAGTAGTATAAGTAGAAAGTAGCATTAATGGAAATACTCAAGTAAAGTACCTCAAAATTGCACTTGCAGTGCTTTACATTACATGACTTACATGAGGAGTTACACAGTGGTAATAATATAGTCTTCAAGGGAGAAGTTATGACAAATTATGTACCTTAATTAACACTTTAGTCCATTTGTTAATGTGTATATAAACATAATATACAGTATTAATAAGACTTACTGGACAGATCCATTAATGTTTGTATAAACATTATATACAGTATTAATAAGACTTACTGGACAGATCCATTAATGTTTGTATAAATATAATATACAACATTAATAAGACTTACTGGACAGATCCATTAATGTTTGTATAAACATTATGTACAGTATTAATAAGACCTACTGGACAGATCCATTAATGTTTGTATAAACATTATAATATACAGTATTAATAAGACTTACTGGACAGATCCATTAATGTTTGTATAAACATAATATACAGTATTAATAAGACTTACTGGACAGATCCATTAATGTTTGTATAAACATTATAATATACAGTATTAATAAGACTTACTGGACAGATCCATTAATGTTTATATAAATATTATATACAGTATTAATAAGACTTACTGGACAGATCCATTGCTGGGTTTCCTTCCCAGTTTGGCCAGTCTCTTCTTCGGAGAGCGGATGAGTAAACCCACTGGGAAGTTCAGGGCTTGTTTGTTTACGTGACTGCTTCTCTCCTCTGAAATCATTGTTGTTTTAAATCCACGTAAACACAATAACAGAACTACTGGAACAGTTGAGATGAGCAGGACAGAGCATGCTTCTCTGCTTTAAAAAAAAAGACTAAAAAAAATCACAAAAAGGCGTGTAAAAGGTGTAAATACTCCAACAGTGTCTCTGTATCCATCAGACAACAAACACGTTATTAAGAGATGTTAGCTTGTTCACGTTACATTCCCACGCCCGTTAGAAAGAACTCAAAAGAGCGCCAGTTGGTTCAAACTTCCATCAAAAAAACAGTTTTCTTGAAGATAAAATCCCAACTGAAGTGAATATTCAGCAGCAGAGGAAGAAGCAGAGACATTTCCACACAGCGTCTGTCCGGTACCGACTGGAAGCAGCTCGAGAAACAGCCGGTCCGTAGTAAACCGTGAGATCCGTTAACTGTCCGTTAACTGACCGCCCGGCAGCCTGGACCGTTACCGACTGAATGAAGAGACAGGAGCTGCTGCTGCTGGAGGACCGAGCTACTGCTGGTGACGTCACCTATACGTCACTCCAGCGGGAGGCGGGACAAATCACACACGCATTCTCACCCATGCACAGACAAGGGGACCAGGGCTTACCATAGGGACTGAACGAAGTCCTTGTGGAGTCCTACTAAGTTTCCTCGATAAAATATCAAATTAGGTGAAATATGAAAATAATATAAAGTTTAAGGGTGTTTCTGCAACTACGGTCAATTTTGACTCTCCCAAATAAAAAAAATATGTATTATGTAACAAAATGACACATAATGGTTAAAGGGACTGTTTGTAAGAATGAGAAATGCTTGTTAACAGCGACACCTGTGGCTATTAAGTCAACGAAAGTCAGCGTCGGGCTCACGCTTGTGCTCGCTCTAATAGACATGAACGAACATCACTCAAAACAGTGAATTGACACACATCAGCTAAAACCACAATATCACTCTATATTTCACCTGCTTGGCAGTAATGTTAGTTGACCAGACGGAGGTCTCTCCATGAATCACTGCTGATCCTAGTGTTGGCTTTTCCTGCCGCAGCCTCCCGACTGCGGCCGGAGGGAGACACCGGCACCCGGTCAGAGACGATAACGCAACTCGTTGAGGAGCCCCGTCACTTCACAAGACATGGGAAACCTCTGTTGGTCTGGAGGAGCTGCAGAAGTTATTTCTGCACAAACGTCCACTGTACATTCACTAGATATTCTCAGAGCTAAACTAACTCTCCTGCAGTGTGTAGTGTGCGTGCATGCACGTGAGGTGGAGCGAAAACAAGCGTGGTGTGTGAGTGAAGGCAGGATGGCAGAGGAGCAGAGTACAGCAGAGACTCCGGCCCTGGAGACCAATGCTACGGTCTGCCCCGCGTCCTCCGACCGCGGCCAACACTGTTTTGCAAGACGGGCTTCACTAGATAGAACTTTGCGGTTTTGGTGCTTGCGTGTAGTTTGTGTTGCAGTCTTGTCTGAACAGCGCAGCCACACGCAAACGCGCATGGGACACCAACCCGGTAGATTTAGACATGTAAGAAGTTACAAACAGTCCCTTTAATTATATTTTGATGCTAATACTTTACTCAAGTTTTTGAATACAGGACATATTTTTTATATATACTGATTTCTACTCTGTGGTATTGCTGAATACTTCTGTGTCATACTACACAAGATTATTTTGCAAATTTTATATTGAAATTTCACTTAAACATGACATTTTTGGGCCACTTTGGGGCAGTTGTTGACATGATCAAGTTAATATGGTGAACTTGTTAGCAAATAGTACAAATCCAGCAGTTACGGAGCGACATGATGATTCATTAGTAGTCTTTGTGTTTGTGTCACCTGATGAATGTAAGTCCAATATTCTCTCTTTTAGCTCTGTTTTTGGTCTTCACCAACTCCTGAGGGAAAAATCTGTCTCTTTAGCTGCTAAATGCTCCACTATGTTCACCAGCTAGTCTCCAACTGTGTCTGTCTGCTGTTTGCAGGTAGTGGACAGTGGCTTTTTACAGCTTTTTTTGCAGAGTCGGGTGATGATTTTTCTGTAGGTTCATCACGATGAGTCAACACATTGTTAGGTAATATAAAACAATGTTGCTTTCATTTTTTTATTTATGTTTTTTTTTTTTTTTTTTTTACAAAATTCTAATGTTTTCATGTTTAGATATACCATGCAGGGTTAACACCTGACGCTGCATATCACATTGTCAGCTCCTGTCATCTTGGCCTGTACTGGAGGATGAGTGAGAAGGCTTAGGTGAGGATTAGTTGTGTGTTAACCAAAATTCCTATAATAAATCCTGGCGATCACTGGATGCACACAGACTGTACACAGACCAAAACAAAACAAAACAGGAAAACAAATCAAGAAAAAGTAGTACAGATGCAGTAATAGTAGTTGGGTAGAAGTAGTATTAGCAGTTGTGTGTTAGTATGCAGCAGAAACATGAAGCTATAATGTTAATTCTGCACCAAAAAGAAAAATGGTGATTTCTCCTGTTGCGCAACGTTGATGTTTTTTTACACTTAAATTGTCCTTTAAACAGCTCCAACTAGCTGCTTCACACATTTTAGAAATATAACAAACAGGATGGCTTTATTTATTTTGTATTTTATTTAATCTTTATTTAAGCAGGCAGTCTCATTGAGATTAACATCTCTTTTCCAAGGTGGAAGTGCATGGTGCTGTGTATTCATTTGCATTATACTTCTAGAATAGGAAAATAGGATATTTTACTTTGTTAATTCCACCAAGGAGGTATTATTTTGCTCGTATATATCTTATATGTCGATACACATTATTGTTTAATATATCATACTGTTCATGTATAAACAACCTCATAATACTGTACAATCCTGTAATAGACAATAAACCCTGAAGCTTCAGTCCTCCAGTTGAGGCTCATTTGTGCATCAAGAGTTCCATCTAGTGACAGGATGGTTGAACAGTCACACAGCTGCAGCATCTCATTACTTTAGTAGAACATACACTTATATGCACACTAACACTAGATGTGACCTACTAACAGTTTTAATGACAGTTATCATGTTATAATGTACTAAATAAACAACACTGTACTGATGTTTATCATACCAAACAAAACCAAATTTGTAAAAGATGCATTGCACCATCATAACAAAGTGTGTAATATTAATTGATATATTTATTCTATTATTTCAAAAGGAAATATTGTACTTTTTACTCCAGAATATTTACCTAATGGCTGTTGTCACTGATTATATTGCAAAATTTTGTATAATTTATTTATTTAGAAGATTTTCTCACAAAATTATAGTGTCAATCAAATGCAGATATTCCCGGCAGACAGTGAGAGTTCAGTTATTGATCAATTGAAGGTACATAAGCTTACAGGCAGACACAGGTACAGGGTTAAGGGTTAAGGATACGGCAGTGCTGGAGGAAGTATATAGGCCCTTTTCACAGTAGCTATTTTGACATGTCATTGCAGGATAAACACATGTGTAATTAATAACATTAATTATAAGTCTGTTCAATTTAGGTGGGATGACTGTGACACACTAAATAGAACGTAATTTATTTTATCAATTATATCCGTGTTTACCCTGCCATGACCTGTCAAAATGGCTGCTGTGAGAAGAGCATATTCCAGCCCAGTCAGTATACTAATATCAATGTACTATTAGTATACTTGTTAGTGTACTACTTCAATACTTATTGGGATTAAATTGGCCCACTTTGTAGTTTATAAAAGTATACTTTTAAGAATATTTTAAGTGTAAGAATAGTACATTTTGAGTACACAACTAGTTTACAACTGAGTTGTATTTTGCATTGCAACTATACTATAAACTATACTACAAATGAATAGGTATACTGTTTAATAGTTTAATAGTAATATACTTGTTGCCCACTTTTTAGTTTATGAAAGTAGACTTTAAAGTACTCTCAGTAAACTAGTTAAATAGTTGTTATACTGCAAGTATACTTGTATATACTTGTAGCCCACTTTTTAGTTTATAAAAGTATACTTTGTATAATTTAACTTATAGTACTTAGCCAATGATTAATGTATTACATCATGACTGTCTCCCACTGACCACCCAGCTCTCTCTTTTGGGCTAATTTCAACAATTTTCCAAGTAAGTATTTAGCCTGTAGTATTTTTTTCCTTCAATCTAAAAGATGTTTAGTGATGGAAAAATTTAATAATTTTTAAAAAGTATAATAATTGATTTGGAGTGACTTTTTTCAGTGTTGCAATACCGCAACACTGGGTTTCAATGGGAGTCACTTGTTCACACAAAAGGCCCCCATCAATGAGTCATTTGTATATATGGGCTACAGGGTTAATGTTAGGGGTTAAGGTTAAAGGTTAACCCTATGTACACCGATCAGCCATAACATTAGGACCACTGACAGGTGAAGTGAATAACATTGATTATCTCATACTAAATCTATGTTGGCAACGAAGGAGGATCAGCCCTCTTTTAGATGTTCCTTGTGTGAATGAAGAGGACATCAACAGAAACCAGAGGAGTCCTGAAAGTTTGGACGAGGAGGACGAGGACTCCTTCTGGAGCAAGGTGAATGTTGGTGACCAGACGGCTGCCCTTGCATGTGAGGCAGACAGAGACGGGAGCCCAACTAGCTCTGAACAATTTTTCTGATAAAATGCTTATCTTAGTTACATTTTATTACAACGAGGAAAAGGCGTTTAATTTTTAGACACCACTTCTAATATATTTTTGACAGTGAATTTCATGTGAAAATGTGAATTAAATGAAATTGGTACTTGTTATTCTCTGTTAGGTGACTGGCTTCCTTTCAATATGACATCCCAAAGACTCACCCCTGATGTTTTAGGTTTGATATATAATGTTAATTATTTCTAATACTAAATATAATACTGTGAAGCATGATAAAACACATACAAATGTGTATACTAGAATACTGAATAGTGGTAATTCCCTTCCCCATCTAAACAAAGTCAATGCTGCATGTCTGTAGGCACTAGAGGGAGCCAATGATCTGCTCTCTCTGAAGCTCATCTTGTCCAATCACCAACATGCAATGCACACACAATATTATGTTTGAGGTCATTTTATCATTTGCATGCCATTCTTTTATTTTCAGCTGTCATTATTTATCAAAAACTGATGATTACACATAACGTCTTCAGTTTGGCTTATAAAAATATGTGTAGCCTACTAGTACCTGCACACCCACAGAAATGCTTTCAGTTGTCACGTGATGTTTAATTGCCAAAATATTAAGTAGCGCATTCTATCTTAATAATACCTAGTTTTTATCATGTTAAATTCACAGTTGGAGAAACAGACTTCAAATTGTCATCCAACAATTTACAGTACAACATTTCTGTCAGTATGCTGGTGTACTTACTTGTGTGAGTCATTGTACAATATCTAGTTTTAAGAGGTCAAAACTCCAGCAACACTTGTAGTTTCGGCTTGTGGCCTTCATCAGGGACCCAACCGTGTTGGTCTTACAATAAAGTCTATCTATATATTACAAATATTGCTGGAGTTTTGATCTCTTCAGACTTTTTCCATTTTCTGTGTACAGATACAGATTATTATGAAGTACACTAAACCTAGGTTTCACTTTCATATGCTTACGTAAATAAAATCTCCCAACAATAATAATGTTATTAACCAGAAAGCCATCTTTGCTTTATTTTCTTTCACATAGATGTCATAGCATGGTGTGCATGATATGTCACCACTAACACTTGCAGTACTTCTTTACAAATATACTGTCACACGCACACTCTGAGCCTGTGTAGTTTTGTTGTGGTATTGAGTAACAGACTGAAAGGCGGATGTTACTGAGCTCCACCTGCAGCTGCACAGCGAGCGGTTTGGAGACGGCAAAGATTCAGGTCAGAGATGTATATTTACACTTTTCTGCAAACACCCTGTTTCTGCTGTCTGGCTCTGACACTGACTGCACTTCACTATCAATCCATCCATCCATCCATCCAGTCAGTCAGTCAGTTATTTAACTGTGCTGGTCATCTATCAGACATGTTAGAATCTGTTTTCCCTGTGTGAGAATGTTCACTCATGTTACAGCCTTTTAAGGAGAGAATAGATCTTGCGTATTTGAGAAAAAAAGAGAGAAAAACATAATGAGAAAAAAAGGGATATGCATGCAATGACGAGACAATGTATGGTGTCATTTGATTAAGTTTGACAACAGCACAGAAATCCACCATATATTTTACATCAGGACATAAAGGTATGCTGGTGTGTTTAAGGGATCAAAAGGCTGTTACTGGGTACAGCTGCACTATATTCCTCATATTAATTAATTAAGTTCTGAAATTCATGCAGAGAAAAACTAAATTTCTATGTGAAATTAACTAACTTGATCCTGCTCAGACCAAACAAGATGATTTGAGAGTTTTATTAGCTACTATCAGAATAATTTACAACCCAACTGTGCTTGTTTACAGTATTAACAAAGGACATTTTGTCATTCAACATTTTCTTTCTCACTTATTCACATTCACATGTCGACAAGTTGATTATCGCTGAGTGACGCAATAGCAACCGACATTTCTATAAAGCACTCAGGGTAATCAGATTTTCTGTCATCTCCAATAACACTCCATCAAGATAATGTTCATTGGTGGCAAAATGTCAACCATGTTTTATGATAACACTGTTGTAATCTAACAGTTTAGAAAATATAAAAACAATATAAATCATATTATATCTTCAAGAAATGAATATATAATCACAATACAGACATTTGTTTACACATGCAATGAATGAACATTAAATTGTTCTCTTTTTCTTTGCAGCCTGATGAAAAGCTTCTCTACAAACCAGACTTCCTCAGAAATTAATCAAACTGAACTTCGCTGTCTCAATATGTCACATAGTCGGGCTCGTGATACAGATAAATATACATAGATATCTCCAAATGACAGGGCCTTAAGATTAGGTTGAAATGCAGAAGCCATCTATAAGTCTTAATGTTGTGGTGAATATTACAAACAAACAAATACATGCAATTAATCAAATTACAACAAAAACTGTTACATAGTGAGCCTTGTAGGAACCGCTAAGCGTCTAGGTTACTGCAACAGTTGCTCACTTTGCTCAGTTGGTAAATCAGCCATGCACCAGTTTATTATTTATGAATATACAGTGTATTAGGTGTTGCAAGTCTGCATAGTTTTGCACGTTTTAACCAAGCTCATATAGATACTTTACATCAGTAATTCTCAAAGTGGGGTCCAGGGTCCGCTAAAAGTTTTCAGATTCATTCATTTAAATGATCATATAATGATTTTTTTTTACAAAAGCTTCATAGTTTAACGAATAATAATATGTCCACCGCTGTTGGCGTCAAGTGTGAAACCAAAGCAGTAGCCTTCTGGCACATACTGTAGGAGTTGAAAACATTTGACATTTATAAAATGAACAGTTTTTATGAGGAAAAAAAACATTATTTTATCATGTTGGTGGTGGAAAATCTCTGACATATTAATCAAACATTGTACAAGATCATTATAATAGAATAGTAATAACATGAAAATAACTTCATCATAACTATATCATCATCTATGTGCACACTTGTATGTTAATATAATGCTAAGGCCTAATTATGTGTGCACTTGTATGTGTGCGTGTGTGTGTGTGTGAGACTAAACCACAGTGCAGAAGTGCTGAGTAGTGACCTACCACTTATGAAGCGTCCACAGATGAGGAAGGTTAGTGGTGAAAATATGAGGAGAGGAAGGGGAAGTTAACCAGAGAAAGGCCGGAAACTGTCTAGATTTTCTGCAAAATGATAGGAAAACAGTTAAGGGTTAGGGTTATAAAAGCACAATTTAACATTATTGGGCTTTTGGCACAGTTCACCATGTGTTTAATACATTAAATGCTTTGTAATCTGAATGGCTAGAGTGAGGCTAAGTGAGAAAATATGTTTTAATAATTTACTGAACCCAAAAGTGAAAAAAAAACATCACACATAACTAGTCTATTTTATGGGATATTTTTAGGATATGTAACAACCCCCTCTCTCCCTCGCTTAATTCTCTCCCCTCCCTCCCCCCACATCTCATTGAATACATTTAATTGAGGTAAAACAAAAATGCTTGAGGTAAGAAATAAACTGAGTTGATTTTGGCACATTCTAGGCCAAGACCCTCGCCGTGGGTGTGTTCCCTGCCTCAGTCAGGATTAGTTAAGGATGGGTTAAGAGGTCAAGTTAGTGTTAGGTTTGGCTTGGTTAGTGTATTAGGATAAACTTGATTCTTTGCAGGGCCAACTTCCCGTTTCATGCTTCCCCCCACCTGTCCCCCCACCTACGTGATTCCAATGAGGACATGAAATTTTGGTCATGTGGTTTCATAAGTAGGGCTCAGCAAAAAAAAAAATATATATATATTTTCACTCATCAGGTGAGGAAATAAACCCTGTATAGTAATACTGTCCCATTCAACCATATGTCCCAATCACCTTCCATATATTTCACCTAAAAATACTCTGCTTTTAATAATAATCTAATTATTATGATTTGTTTTTTCCAACCAAAAAGTTTGATTAGTACCTATCTTTAATTTCTTTAATTAGCTTAGGCTAATTCTAACATTTTAAAATCCAGAATATATGAAAATGCAAATATGTAGTTAATTTAAAAAAGAAAAAAAATGTATCCATTATCCTACTTCTAAAGCTCACCAGTTAACACTTTATATCTGTTTTATTTAATTCAAAACCTAAGTCTATAAACAACAATTACACAACACATTTTGTGTTAGACTACCAGGTTGCTTTCTGCCAGGAAGCAGTTGCCAGGCAACCAACTCAAATAGTCCAGCACATTACCATTAATATTATTTAATAAAATAGCACATTTGCCTTTTTTACACTTTGAACAAGATATTATATGTCAGTTATTGGTGCTAGTAGGTGAATTTTATTATGTTGGACAGAGCTATTTTAAATATTAATTCAAACTCTCTCAAACCTCAACAATAAACAGCTGGAGTTTTATTTTGAAAATGAGGACGGAAGTGACGTTTAACCCGCTCCTTGGCTCCATGGCTGTTTCTTCTTCTTCTCAGAGCGACAAACGCACAGACGAGAGACACACGGAGCTCATAAATCATCTCATCCCGCCAACAGACCAGTAAATCATCCCTCACCCTAAACCGGGGCTTTTATTTGATTATGCAAACATAGTGTGAGCCTATAAATATGCTGCTGTGTTCACATTTCGGCAGGAGAAGAGGTCAGCCTTATAATAAACTACAATAAACTCCACACAAGTTCAGCTCCACTCCGGAGAGGAGGAAAGGTAAGAAGAACAATGTTGATTAAATATCAGAAAACTTTATTATTAAAAAAAATCAACCATACTTCATTGTAAAAAAAAAATGTGAATTTAAGTAACAGCTCAGTTCTCTTCCTCTTTCTCTTTCTCTTTATTTCTCACTTCTCTATCGTTCATTTCCATGTAAAAAGACTATAACAACAGCATTTTTTACAATATATGTCATTTTTTAAAACTGAGTGAAACCCTTTTGGAAATCTCTGCTGCATCTGCAACAGCCAACACACATCTGGCTTTAGTTATACTCTATTATATGTACACCTGCAGCAGTCTGCACTCCAGTTATACTTGTGTACATGTAAACACAGGTTAAAACGTCATTTCTGATCTAATTTCTTTGTTATTTATGTGTTCATTAACTGGATCCTATGTGTTTGTTATGGCTGGTTTGTTCCTCAGCTGCTTGTTTTTACTCCCCTCACTTTGGGGAAGTGGTTTTTGAAGGGTATCGTTGGTGTACACGAGAGGGTACAAAGGAGCACAACTCATAATCATTTTATTAATTCAGATGTTTTGTTTTTTTTAGTTTTTGTGTCACCAGAGAGGTCAGACATCAGGGTTAGAGGTCAATGTTGGACTCTATGAGCGACCTCATGTAAAGACATCCTCCTGGTACATGGTACACACCCTGCTGCACCCTGTGGTGGAAGAAAACTAACTATTACCGTCATTAGTGATTAATGAGTGCTACAGGAATGAGTCCTAAAATACAGAAATAAGTTAGCATTTTAGCACTTCAGGCTTTCTCGTCTGGAAGTCAATGTTTTTTTGTTTTTTTTATTTTTACGTTTTTTTAGTTAGATGTCTGAAATAAGGTCTGCGGTTAACACAAGCTGAAGAGATTTTAACGTTTTGATTTACGACATAAAATACATCAGTAAATATCCCACTTGTAAATTTTGAAGCCTTTACGAGTCTGAAAAAGGCGATTGCTAACATGTGGCTAAATCAAGCCTTTACAGCCTCGTTAACTCACATTCACGCTACCGTGGTGTAGTTCATCTATAGCCTAACGTTAGCGTTTTACATCTGCCGATTGCATTCACACTTCAAAAATCATGAAGTGGTGTTCATTTGTGGAGATTGTCTTGCTCAACAAAACATGTACGTATCATAAACGTTTGTTTTTTCTTGTATCTTGTATTTCCTTTTTTATCCATGAAGCTCTGCACAACTTTCAACAAAATATTTTTAGTACGTTTTTAGTAACACTAAACGTGTCAGTTTCCGCTCCAATCTTTTCAAAATAAAACTACTTAGTTAGGTTAAGGAAAAGATTGACTCGGTTAGGTTTAGGCAAAAAAAACGACTTAGTTAGGTTTAGGAAAAGATCACGGTTTGTGTTAAAATAAAGCCGTAACTTAAGTAAGGAAGTTACGTGACAAATAAATCAACGTTCTGGTTTCACACAGGACACAAACTCCTGGGCAAAAGTCCGGTGTTTTTTGACCCACCCATCCGCCCCGACCTCCTCCCCATGTGGCGTTCGTCACTGTCCATACATGGTGCACAATTAAGTGGATTACATGCAAATTGATTACGTGCTGACCATCACGAAAAAAATTTGAAATTCGTGTCACTTGCGTCGCGTTTTGCTGGACATTCTTAGGAAAACGCATGAAAAATTAGGAATAAGTTTTTGCCAGGTATCATACAAACCGGAGGATATGTTGATTATTGTGGATGCTCACGTCGTTATTTTATAGTTGTCGTTCTTCTAAAAAGGTCCCAAAAGCTTGTTACGTTTTAATCTACTGAGATAGACTCATAAATCTGGAGCTTTAGTTATTTCTCAAATTAATCCTGGAGATTGTAATCATACCCATCATAATAACTGGAAATGCACATTAGTATATATTTGTAATTTGAGATCTGTCCTTTAATAAACATAAAGAAGGAGTCAAAGGGATAACTGAGACAAACTACACAGAACTTCCATTACTTTGACCCAGAATGGTTTCATTAATGCACATTCCTCATTTTTGTACTTCCAGCACATAACACAGATAAATACAAACATTAATGTGATGGACTCATGGTAGAACGATTACTGTCAGCGAATCCACAGTGGCGTCTACCGTCCAGCTTCTCTTGCTGCTTTTATCATGTAGAAGTTGATTATAACATCAATCATTAACTGTTGACCGAAACAGTAAAGGCGTGGTTACATATTGATGAGATAAGAGTTTAAAAAAAGACCTTGAAACCATGCAGGAAGAGCTCGCTGTACTAAAACTGTACTTGATTTCCTCTTTATATATTTCTGCATTTCAACACACAGTCAGCAGCTGAGACTGGACTGAGAACGAGGCTGTTTCATATGAAAGTGTGCAGGGAACAAAGTATGTTAATTTCTACACCTTAAAATCCCCTTAAACGTTTCATATAAACATAAATGTGTGTTGAATAAGTGAAAATCTTAATCTCATTATGATCACACCTGTCTCAGGTTCAGGTTACTTTATTTTTACCCATAGGTAGATTTGGTCTATAAGACTTTCTGGAGTGCAAGAACTTTGGAGTAGCCTAATTGTTACCTGCTTAATTGATCCTTTGCTAAGCCACTTTTTTTGGGGGGGAAAAAACAAAAAGTGATTCCAGAGAGAAGCAGACAGAAGGGTCTACACTCTGTGTTTGGAGGATATTGCAAACTGACTCAGCAGCCAAAACAGGTTAAAAAGATAAAGATAGAAGCTAATGCCTACAGACCACAGTGTAAAAGTGAACCACCATCACCTGGTAATAGACAGAAGACAATGATATTAAGGAACAACAGTGTTCTTTATTCACTGTTTCTATCATTACAAAGCAAAAGCAACATATATATCCATTCATACCTTTAGTAGATAGCATAGCATAGCATAGCATAGCATTGTAATGTACTCTGCTATGGTTAGCTCTACAGGTGTCTCCTAGTAATGAGTTATCATTTTAGCCCTTACCCTTGTCTGGAAGTCAATGGGTTTTTAATTAGATGCCGGAAATAAGGTCTGTGGTTAACACAAGCTGAAGAGATTTTAACGTATTCTTCTACGACATAAAATATTCAATAAATATCCCACTTGTGAATTTTGAAGCTTTTATTTGTCTTAAAAAAGATGGTTAAATGAGACTACTAAACGTCATCACGCCGACTCGTCCGCCTTTACGGCCTCATTGTGTATACTCACACTCGTGTGACTGTTAGTGTTTTACTTCTGGCGATTGCATTCACACTTCAAAAATCATAAAAGTGGTGTTCATTTGTGGAGATTATCTTGCTGAACAAAACGTGTAAGAATCATAAATGTGTATTTGTCACATAGGTTATTTTCTGCAATGTCATCCCTGCAGCACTCTATAGTCACGAAAAATAATCTATTTGATTTGTGTACATTATGTATTTTTCGTGCTTTCTCCTACGAATGTCCAGCAACACGTAACGCATGTTTCAATTTCCACTCCAGTCTTTTCAAAATAAAACTACTTAGGTTTAGGAACAGATCAACTTGGTTAGGTTTAAGCAACAAACTACTTATTTAGGTTTAGGAAAAGATCGCTCGGTTTGGGGTTAAATAACACCGAAACTGTAACTTTAAGTATTGAAGTAACGTGATAAATAAATCAACTTTGATTTGTGGTTTCACAGGGGACACGACCACCGGTCCCCTGTGTGAATGTCCTGTGTTTTTTAACCCACCCATCCACCCCGAACACACGACGAAGTTGTAACCTGCAACCTCACTGCAAGAATACCGCCAGATACTACACACTGCTCCTTTAAAAGATGATTAATCTCTTAACCCCATGGAGTAGGGGAATATACTGTAGTGGGTATTTTACAGCACTATACAGTAGAAGGTTCTTGAGTTCAAAGAATATAATTGTAAACTTGCAAAGTTGCACAGCTGCATGAGTGAAGTGAAGTCACGATAACTCACCACATCCTTCACTCCGTAACCACAAACATAGTGAAGATTACATTCACATCTGTGGGAAAATAACCAAAAGTTAACACCCAACATACAGAAACTGTCATGGGATTCAAATCCTCACCGTAGTTTTAATACATTTTCATTAATGACGTGTCGACGTCTGCATTCCCGTCCTGTTTGTGTTTCTGTCGGTAAACAGTTAGCAATTGAGGAAGTGGCTTTTGTGACTCTTCCTAATTTAAAAAAAGATTAGAAATGAATTTTTCCAGTTCCTTTACTCTCCACGTGTTATTTTGTCCTTCAGTCATGTCAACCTGATAGCTGCGTCACATATGACCACATACTGTGTAATTACTGGGAACTCAAGTATTAAAAGGTTTAATGTTTATATTCACTCAACATCCTGTTCCCTTCCATCATATCCCCTATAAGATAAATTAAGACTTTTATGTAAGAAATGTTTAAAATCAACACTATGTCTACCTATGCATTGAGTCCATACAGTATGCACTTTGTTTACTTAGATTTAAATTATTATATGCATTTTATTTAACTTCTACCTTTTTTATTAACCCTAATGTAAACATACTGATTATGTATTTGTCTGCAAATTATGTTTTTGTATATCCCATGTAACATAAAACATGAAATATTTTCTAATTTGGTGAAGTATATAGAGTGAAGATAGCATCACATGGCATCATATGAAACTAGAAAACCTAAGGAATCCATTGGTACCAATCATGTCATACTAGCTTGTTAAATAACGCTCCAAAGTTGCGCAAAATTTTGGCGAGGAAAAACAGTCATGGGCATTTTCAAAGGGATCCCTTGACCTCTGACCTCAAGATATGTGAATGAAAATGGGTTCTATGGGTACCCACGAGTCTCCCCTTTGCAAACATGCCCACTTTATGATAATCACATGCAGTTTGGGGCAAGTCATAGTCAAGTCAGCACACTGACACACTGACAGCTGTTGTTGCCTGTTGGGCTGCAGTTTGCCAGGTTATGATCTGAGCATATTTGTTATGCTAAATGCAGTACCTGTGAGGGTTTCTGGACAATATTTGTCATTGTTTTGTGTTGTTACTTGATTTCCAATAATAAACATATACATACATTTGCATAAAGCAAACTTATTTGCCCACTCCCATGTTGATAAGAGTATTAAATACAAGACAAATCTCTCTTTAAGGTACATTTCGAACAGATAAATGTGTGATTAATTTGCGATTAACTATGGACAATCATGCGATTATTTGTGATTAAATATTTTAATCGATTGACAGCCCTACAAATAAGTTAACTTTGACTTCTGGCTTCACACGAACAGCAGTCTCCTGGGTGAAAGGCTGGTGTTTTTAGACTATGTCACCTGTCCTGGTTCATGATTATTATGCTGCCATCTAACCATCCTTGGTCTATTAAAACTCTTCCATTGTAAGGCAACGAGGCGTTTTAGCCTGTAAAATAAACATGTTAATAAAATTAAATAAATACATTTATATCCCTTTTGTTTCAAACGTATATTTAATTGTACTGCTATAACTACAATATGAAATCACAACTTTCTCCCTGCATAGAAACACTTGCTGTGGACCCTCTCATCGTCTCTTTGCTGATTTTCTACGTTTGTTGAACACTTGAGCCGGTCCCGATGGAGGCCAGAGGAAAGTATGATTTTAATGCGACAGCAGACGACGAGCTCAGCTTCAGAAAGGGCGATACACTGAAGGTCAGTAGATGAGGATTTTTTTCTCAATGTGGCTTCAAAATGTTTTATTGTGTGACATCTCATTTCTTTACTTCTTCTGATCAGATTTTAAGCCCACAAGACGAGTGGTATAAAGCAGAGTTGGACGGAAAGGAAGGATTCGTACCACAAAACTACATCGAGATGCAGACTCCGAGGTGAGAGACATTAAAAAAAAAACCTATTACACAGCTTTGTTGAATACCCGATTCTGATTGGTCAATCACAGTGTTCTACGTTGCTATGGACGCAGTTCTGATGTTGGACTCTAGCGGACCGTTTTTGGGTCAAATTATTGATTTCTTAAGTAACATTATCCCTTACTTAAAAAGCAGCGGACCTGGAACGGATGGTCTCCAGTTCATAAACATTGTTTGAAAGCAGAAATGTACCTGTGCAAACCATTTTAAGATCCAAATATCGCAGCGGTTGCTAATATTGCGACAGGACAGCAGATAAAATACAGCAATAAGATGAGAAAAAACATATATTTTGACTGTGTTTGTGCCTCGGTAGATTAGATTCAGTATCACTTAGACTAATTCCTACTATTTGATAATAAACTCCAAAATGTCCCCTTTCAGAAGAGACCAGGAACAGGACTGTAATAAAAAAAAAGCTGTCCTTGCTCAGGGGAAGTTGCAGCAGTATGTGGTTTACATCAGATAAACGGCAGCATTATATCCTGTGTGTGTGTTCAGGTGGTTTCAGGAGAACGCCAGTCGCAACGCTGCAGAGGAAGTCCTACGGCACAAAGGTTTGGGAGACTTTTTGATCCGAGGATGCCAGAGCTCCCCGGGAGACTTCTCCATCTCTGTCAAGTGAGTGAAAACCTCAGAAACATGAACAGAAACTTGGAAGTATTTGTTTTCACTGTAAATGAATGAGCACCCAAATTCATTAATACACTTTAAAGTGATAGTTCAGATTTGTCTCAGTGGGGTTGTATGAGGTCCTTCTCCATAGTCAGTGTATTACCTACAGTAGATGGAGTTTGGAGAAACAGACAGGAGTACCAGCACGGAAGCAAAGTAATGTACTGCTGTGGACGGGGGGCAGCAGCAAGACACATTTTAGACACCTAAAAACAACAATATCAGTTTAAGTGTGGGCTACCTTTAGAATATTTTCACCACTTTTCTTTGCTGTCAGACAGCCCTTCTTGGCGGGGAGCTGAAGCCTTTATATATGCTCTCTTCAAAGCCACCAGACTCCTTTGACAAAAACAGTAATTTTACCTTGCGGAACACGGGAGTTGCTGGTCTACCGCTGCCTTGATCGGTTAGTTTGTTTGTGTTATTGTATGACTTTGGTGAATCCAAACTATCCTTCCATCCATCCATTTTCTTCCACTTATCCGGGGCCGGGTCCCAGGGGCAGCAGGCTTAGCAGGGAAATCCACACGTCCCTCTCCCAAGCAACGTTTTCTAGCTCTTCCGGGAGACCCCGAGGCGTTCCCAGGCCAGACGAGATATATAATCTCTCCAGTGTGTTCTGGGTCTACCCCGGGGCCTCTTACCAGTTGGACTTGGCCGGAAAACCTCCAAAGGGAGGCGTCCAGGAGGCATCCTGATCAGATGCCTGAACCACCTCAGCTGGCTCTTTTCGATGTGAACGAGCAGCGTCTATACGCCGAGCTCCCTCCGGATGTCTGAGCTCCTCACCCTATCTCTAAGGCTGAGCCCAGCCACCCTACAAAGGAAACTCATTTCGGCCGCTTGTATCCGCAATCTCATTCTTTCCGTCACTACCCAAAGCTCATGACCATAGGTGAAGGTTGGAACGTAGATAGACTGGTAAATCGAGAGCTTTGCCTTCCGGCTCAGCTCCCTCTTCATCCACAACGGCTTGGGGCAGCCAAGGAGGGCGCAGTCCACCGTTTTCCTGCAGAGAACCACAGCCTCAGACTTGGAGGTACTGACTCTTATCTCGACCTCTTCACTCTCGGCTGCAAACCGCCCCAGTGCGTGCTGAATCTGAACTAACCCTAAAACACCAAAGTCACACAATAACACAAAAAAACGAACTGATGGAGGCAGCGGTAGACCAGCAACCACCGTGTTCTGCAAGGTAAAATTACTGTATTTGTCAATAGAGTCTGGTGGCTTGGAGGAGATTGATACAATGACTTCAGTTCCTCGTCAGAAAGGGCTGTCTGACAGATAAAACTGTGAAAATATTCTAAATATATTATACATTTATATTATATATATATATATATATATAAACTTATGTGGATATTTTTAGGTGTCTAATAATCTGTTTTGCTGCTGCCCCTGTCCACAGCAGTACATTACTTTGCTCCTGTGTTGGTACTCCTGTCTGTTTCTCCAAACTCCATCTACTGTTGGCAATTCACTGACTATGGAGAAGTACCTCATACAACCCCACTGAGAAACATCAGAACTATCACTTTAATGGTCTTTGCACTCGTGAATTCAGTCCCACATAAAAGTGTGATACGTTAGCTTCGTCTCCAAATGTAGGTTTCCGTGACAGAACAAACTTCCTTGTCTTTAACATGCCTTCTTATCAGCCAGAAAGATGGATCCGTTTGTGTTAATCTGTAACTAGCCAATATGTGCTAATCACGTGTCTGATCAGATGCTGTCAGAGCCGATATAAAAAGCTGACGTCTAAACACAAAATCAATCATATGTAGTGGTGAGATGGTCAGTCATAGTTGACAAAATTGATTTCAGAGAGATTTGAGGGTTACTTTGGGGATGTTTTTGTCACTGACACCTTAAACTTCTGACACATAACCAGATATTGAAATGATATGTGATTTAGAGTATTATTACTAATCTAGTTGTTGATTTGGAGAATGTTTCCTTTCTACGCCCGTCAAAGAGGTAAACTCTGACTCACCATCTAGCCCTCTGAGCTTCTCTAATGCGCTGCAAACTCTGCAAGACTTCACATATTTACAACCAGGAGACAGCTGTAAGTAAACAAGACAGAGGCAGAGTTCAGTTAGTTTACCTCAGAGCGTCTTCAGTCATTCAGTCCACCAGTGAAAACATTCAAACTGCACAGCTTTCTTTAACTCTACTCTTAGTTGTTGTTGTTATGTGCTGTTGACCTCCATTATGGCCACCAGGATCTGACTCATTCCTTTCTATTGAACCTTGATGCTGTAGTTTTGTAAAATGACCAGCCGAGGAGATCCATCTGGAATGATGGAGCACAACAATCAATTAATCAATCAAACTGTATTTGTGGTTAGTGCAGTTCAAAGTTCTTCACAGATGACTGACGAGCCGAAAATAGGACAGAAGTGTGGACCGTGAAAACAGCAGAAAGGACAAAAGCAATGGCCAATGCACACGAGACAATAAAAATGAGAAAAATGTAATAAAATCGATTTAAAAGCTATAATAACAGTAATAGTAGTAAAACAGCATTAAATAAAAATTTGATGAATAAAATAACAATAAAATAGAATTAAATGTACAACTTAAATACAATAAAATAAGTGATTATTAAAATAACAATAAAAAAGAATTAAATGTTACAGCTTGAATACAATAAAATAACAATAAAATTGAATAACATTATACAGATAAAAATACAATAAAATATGTGATTAATAAAATAACAATAAAATAGAATAACATTATACAGATAAAAATACAATAAAATAAGCCATCCATCCATCATCTGCAACCGCTTATCCCGTTAGGGGTCGCGTAGGGGCTGGAGCCGATCCCAGCTGACATTGGGCGAAGGCGGGGTACACCCTGGACAGGTCGCCAGCCTATCGCAGGGCTGACACATAGAGACAGACAACCATTCACGCTCGCATTCACACCTACGGGCAATTTAGAACAATAAAATAAGCAATTAATAAATTTAGAATAAATAGAAAGTTTACAACTTAAATACCATAAAATAAGTGATTAATATAATAACAATAAAATACAATAAACTTGTACAACTTAAATACAATAAAATACGTGATTAATATAATAACAATAAAATAGAATAATTGTTTCCAACTTAAATACAATACAATACGGGATTAATAAAATAACATTAAAATAGAATAAAATTTACAGCTTAAATACGATAAAATACTTGATTAATAAAAAATAATAACTAGAGTATCAATATACAGCTTAAATACAATACAATAAGTGATTACTAAAATAATAATCAATAGAATAAAATTTGCAGCTTAAATACAATAAAGTGATTAATAAAATAATAATATTTTACAACTTAAATACAATAAAATTTGTGATTCTTAAAATAATCATAAAATAGAATAAAAGTTTACATCTTAAAGCCTCTAGCTACTGCTATGTTCCATTGTTGTGTTTATTTATGTCTTTGTTAAGCGTCCTTGGGTTTCTTGAAAGGCACTATATAAATCCAAGTTATTCTTATTATTCTTATTATTATTATTATTATTATTATTAATTATAATAAAATAAGTGATTTCATAAAATAACAATAAAATAGAATACAATTTTACAAGCGGCCGGTGCCAGACCATGAAGTGCAGTAAAATATTAAAAGAATTTTTATGTTTTAAACTAAACTAACCAATGTAAGGACTTTATAACAGGTGTAATGTGTTTTCTCCTTCTGGTCGTCATTGTTCAGTTATTTGTTCAGGTCCAGCTTATTTAACAACACATGCTTTATCTTCCATCAGACACGAGAGTGACATTCAGCACTTCAAAGTGATGAAAGACAACAAAGGCCAGTACTTCCTGTGGTCTGAGAAGTTCACTTCCCTAAACAAGCTGGTGGAGTTTTATAAGTCCACCTCCATCTCTAAAACCAGGGAGATCTACCTCAATGACGGCAGCTCGGACAGTAAAAGCCCCTCCATGGTCCAGGCGGTAAGAAACATCTCCGTTCAACACCGCTGCTTCGAGTTGCTATTCACCTCAAATAGTTCAGTAAACTCGACTTCTTAATAAGGCCTCACCACAGTGACCTACTTAGGTGGGTTACTTTACTAAAATGTGGTAAAAGACTTTTTAAAAAGACTTGATGTCTTAATGAGAGTGAATCAAAGTGAGATGAAGAGGAATACATTATTATTAATTATTAATTGTCATATTTACATCTTTTACTTTAGTTTGAATTGTTACGCACATGAAAGCTGTTAATATGATGTTTCAGCAGTCAAACATATGGATATGATCATCAATATAGCTTGGTTTGTGTTATTCATTCATTTTATTTACTATTAAATCATTTATTCTGAATTGTTTCAGTTTTTTTGACTAATCAAATGTTAAAAAAATGTTGTAATGACAGCCAAAAGAGCCAAAGTTATTCACTTCACACTAGGGCTGCAACAATATATTTTCATTATTGATTAATCTGCCGATTATTTTCTAGATTAATTGATTAATCGTTTGGTCAATAAAATGTCAGAAAATAGTGTAGTGATGTCTTCAAATGTCTTCTTTTGTTAGTCTAAAACCCAAAGATATTCAGTTTAATATGATATAAAACGGAGGAAAGCAGGAAATCTCTGTATTTTCTGCCATTTTTGCATGAAAAATTACTTTAACGATTGATTAATCATTATCAAGATATCTGCCGATTATATTTCTGTTGATCAACTAATTGTTGCAGCTCTCTACTTCACGCGAATGTAAAAGAAGACACTGTAACCAAGAAATGTTGTTATAATAATGTTATTTTATGAATAACCTAAATGATTTTTGTCATTAATTAATTATCTATTTGTTCATTCGTCAACTTCTCACTTCAGCTCTAAATATTCAACATATTTTCGTCCTCAGCATTTTGCTTTTTGTAACGTTAATTTTAACTCTTGTCAGATTTTTACACCAGTTTTTCTCAGTTTCAGTATATTTTGAGGAAGTTAAACAAATACTGTTGGTAATTATATTGTTTACTGTCAAATGGGAAGTTAGAAAATAAATCATAGCCTACATGTTTATGTTTTGAATATGTTTTTGCTTCCCCGTAGTCCACCGGGTGAACATGTCAGATGAAACACATTTGATATATGAACATATAAATAGAAATGTCAACTGTCTACTTTTTGTGATGTGACAGTGTGATGTCATGTACTTCCTGTGTGTTTCCTCCGTTTAGGTGAAGAGAGGAAGTTTGCCTGAACAACGAAGCGCCGCTGCAGCCGTCACTCCTTCACCGCGCAGATCTTCAGACCAACCTCACAACCAGCTGGTACTCTCTCTGCTTCTCAACCTTTATCAGTCTGATATTTCCTCCTCATTAACACCCAGCACTCCCCCACTATCTGTTATATAAAAGCATATCTTCTCACAATCTTTTTTTATACTGTGTCGATTTTTAGGTCAGTTTGTCGAGTTTGCATTCATAATACCAATCAGACATTTCAACCATTTATCTATTATTTTAGCTTGTTTATTCGTTAATTTTAGTAACTATTTCAACTGTTTAGACTGCTCTGCTTCCTTGCTAACTAGTTCTCACACACCAACACCTCTCATTACCAACTCATCACACACTGCATACTACATACTACACATTTCCCAGCACGTCAAACTATGATGCTCCACTACGGTCGCAGTAAACATGTGGTTAACATTGTGAATTCAAACCAAAAATCTTGCTTAGGTTTAGGCAACAAAACCATTTAGTAGGGTTTAGGAGAAAAGAACATGGTTTGGCTAAAGGCCCAGACACACCAAGCCGACATTGAAGAACTAGCAGCGATGAAGGCCGACCATTGTGTAGCCTCACGTCACCTTTGTCTTGGCCGACAAGTTGCATTTGAACACACTGCAAAGACGGCCAGTTAGCACGGACGTTCTGCGCCTGCGTGAGATGAAATAACTCTCCACACCAGCAGGCGGCGGTAGTCTGTATTTGTTATTCAAAAAGGGATACCGGGAGATCGAGGACAGCGGATATACAAGAAAGTTGTTATGATACATACATGAAACAAAGCAGCGTTTGCTGACCATTTTCACACCACTCTCACTCACCACTTAGCTTCATTCTAGATGGCCATGTTGTTGTTGTGGTGTATTAGAATGATCAGATGCGATGAAGATGAAAAATGAGAAGAGGTCACTTTCGTTTCTCTTCTCGTGCACTGATTGATTTAAGCTGAACAGCCAATCAGAGCGATGTTTCTCTCTCTCTCTCTCTCCGCGGCCGATTCATCATGCTGAATCAGCCGAAAAAACTCAGACACGGGCAGACTAGATCTGACGGGGCAGGGCACACCGCAAAAACTAGCGGCCCCAAACTGTCTGACAGACGATCGTTGGCTTGGTGTGTCAGGGCCAAAAGTAACCCCTGGGCTACGAGTGGCACTGGTGGTTCTCCAGCATATTATGACTCATATAATATTTGTCTGCAGAAACATAAAGTGTTTTTCATTCTTTTCCAGGCTAAGAAAGTGGGTCTGGAGGAGCGAGCTCACACCATCGGTCACACAGGAAGAAACAGCCCCGTCCCAGCTACTAATCCTCCCCGTCGTACATCAGAAACCATGCCTCTCCCTCAGGTCAGCCTGTCGTCCTCTCTACCTCTCTGCTTAATCTGGAAAAAGTCAAACAATTGTGAAGAATTTCCAAAGTCTTAAACACGAATGTATTCAATGTATAATAATATAAAACAAAGAACAAACTGATGACAGACTTGAACGATTCATCGATTATAAAACTTGAAAACTGATTAATTTTAGTCCGAGTCTGTTGACTTGTTTCATCATTTCAGGAGTAGCCTAATACAATTTCTTTGGATAATTTCAGATCTTCAAATTAGTATTTCTTGCCCTCAAAATCCAATGTATTCCCTCAAATTAGCAGTTTGTGCATTCAAAATACCAATTCTGTGATTTGTGTATTTACATTACTTAATCACTACTGTTTTTATCATCATAAATAATGGTTAACGACACTTTAACAAAGCTGTTTAAAAAAACATTGAACTCAACTTTAACACTGAAGATTTCGTACTTATTGAGCCGTCCCCGACTTCTTCTTCTTCTGTCCCACAGAGGGCATCCACGCTGCAGGTGAAGGCGCTGTACGCCTTCACCGCAGAAGAAGCCGACGAACTCGGTTTCGGCGCCGGTGACATCATTGAGGTGTTCGATCGCTCTGACGCGTCATGGTGGAGAGGGAGACTGCGGGGGAAAAGCGGGCTGTTTCCTGCTAACTACACAATACAGCTGTGAGAAACAAGCCGAGGCGATGCCGTTACTTTGCCTGCACGCATTCACAGACTGCAGGTGCTTCATGAACATAAAGACTGACTCATCTAATCTCTGCACCACATGTTCATCAACACGCCGCTGCCCAAAAGACTGAGAGTCACATATCATATCCACATACAGTATATACCGCAGACTGGAGCAGAGACAGGAACTTCCTAAAACCTGCTGCAGATGGCAGCGAGGAACGTTTCATTATCTGTTTCACGACATGTCTGACGGAAGGTATTTATTTGTAAAATGCTCGCTGCTGATGAACTGTTTCTGCTCGTGTTGTAAGTGTAGTCATATTTTATACCACAAAAAGTTTTGTATGAGAAATTCAGTGGATTTCTCAAGAAGTCTGAATGCTTAACATAGACGTGTAACTTCCTGGCAATAAAATCTCCTTTTTTATCTCCGATTTGATGTTTAAATTTAATATTTTAATGAGTAATGAGGGCCACTTACGGAAAGTATTTTTTACAAGGACTTACTGTTATGGAAATATGACAATATATATTGGCAAGACGATATAAAAATGTCTATCGTATACATCAGACCGGCAAATACGTCATCCAGAGTATAGGCTCTCGTGGCCACGCCCCCTTTTGGGGGAAACCAATCCCGTGTCCCTGATAGACGGTAACATATAATATAATATTATATAATATAATATAAGAAATATGTGCATTAAAGACATACAATATATGACATATAACCACGGTGCAAACAAGTAAATACAATATTCTGAGAGGTGGAATCTATGAAGTGTGTTCAATATAAATTCAATTATAGTATAAATATGAATTAAATAAGAATATTTCTTTATAAATGCAGTATTAATGACAGGGTATTGCACAGTTGAATTATTGCAGTTGAGTTAAGTCAGTATTTCACATGAGAATGATAATAACAATAATAATAATAATAAATAATAATAATAATAATAATAAATTATAGGGTAGACGTTGCTTCAAAGTTCACTGAGACATTCGTTTATAGTATGATAAATGTATCTTCTATTTATCTGTAAAACCTATCATTAACGACATACCCAAGTGATTGATGATAAATGGACTGTAATTATATAAAGTGCTTCTATGGTGCTTCACAGAGTGCCTTTCATTTATCTGCTACGCACACACACCTCAGTGTCATCTCGCTCAAGGACTCTACATTAATGTGGTTTTCATCTTTACACGTTGAAGAAAAGCACCTAAATGCACCATTAAACTGGCCCTCCAAATTCTCTGCTAAAATTTACATTTTTTTCTTGAATCAGAATCAGAATCAGCTGTTTTTGCCAAGTACCTACTGTACATACAAGGAATTTGACTCCGGTTTTATGCATCTCTCTAAATATACTTACACAGAAATAGAAGGAAAAAAAAACAGCTAGGGAAAAAAACAACTAAGCTGCAAATAAAGTTGAGGAATAAGCAGGACTGTTATGTGCACAAGTGGTGGCTTCTAGATGCCGACAGTAGCCTAACGTTAATAACGCCGTTGCTCAGCAGCAACGATATGATCAAGAGGGTCAAAGAAGAAGGAGCAAAGAGTATAGAAGCAAAGAGACGAAACTTCTGTGTTTTTTTGACAACAGACGCTGCTGCCATTTTGGACTGAAATCACTCATTATATTTATAATATTTTATTGTTCAACACAGGGAATTTTGATAAAATATGACAATAGAATAGAAATAATTCAGTTTTACTTTTGTACGGCACTTTTTAGGCAGACGTGGGGTCCGGTAGTGGCTTTCAGTCCAAAATGGCGGAAGTGTAGCTTTGCTGCTGGGTGCTGATATTGGAATGGAACGAACAATTGACTTTCACTTCTTGGCAATATACGTTCTTTGGAAGTAGTCAACCTAATTGTATGCATACTTCATACTTCATACTTTTTAGCGGCAGTACACACTAAAATTAAAAAGGAAAGGTATGACATTTGAAATGCAGCCTAAGTGTTTTCCAACATGTCAATATGGGTGACAGTCGTTTAAAATATAGTGTATTTTAAGTGAATTGTTAAAGAATATAATCTTACCAACTAGGGCTGTCAAAGTTAACATGATAATAACGCATAAACGCAAATCTGTTTTAGTGCCACTAATTTCTTGAACGGATTAACGCAATCTATCTTTCGGAGGTTGTTGCGGGCTCTGTTTTGTTATACTAGCTTGTCGCGAAGGAGGCTAAATAACACTCTAAACCTACGCTAAATTTTGGCGAGGAAAAACTGGCAAGGCAATTTTCAAAGGTGTGAGTGAAGGCAAGCAGGCAGAGGAGCAGAGACGCTGGCTGCACGGAGCGCGAATGGGATACAGACCCGGTAGATTTATACGTGTAAAAAGTTACAAACAGTCCCTTTAACTACGGACAATCAAGCGATTAATCACGATTAAATATTTTAATCGATCAACAGCCCTATGAGTTCAACCAGGTGAGACACAAACAAAGTGGACCAGATGACCTTATAACACCAAATGTTTCTTTTATTCTGAAAGTTTTTACAACAGGAAGTTGGTGGCGTGGCATTTAAACTACCAAACAGTAGCTTGGTCCCGCCTCCTCTCTTCTCACCTGAGAGACTCACCTGAGCACCTGCCGTACCTGTCCGCTCAGTGTTGTGGAGCAGCGGACCAGGAGCATGGCGGAGTCTCAGTTAGTGTGCCTGGACGAGGAGCACGTTAACGAGAAGATCCCGGAGAGCAGACCGGACTTCTACTACTGCGAGGAGCAGCGGGCCGCTCTGGAGCAGCTCCTCAGGAACGGAGACGGAGCCTTCAAGATGCGCCTCAAGGAGGACAACATCAAGGACTTCCTCTGCGCCCGGGAGGTCAGGATCATCCGGGACACGTTCCGGGAGTACGACACGGACAGCGACTCCGAGTCCGTGGAGCATGAGAAGAGTAAGGGGTCCTCTAGTGCGGACTCCGGAGTCCACTCCACCTACTGGCCCCAGATGTCCGACACCGAGGTCCCGACTCTGGACATCGGCTGGCCGGGCAGCAGCGGGGTCTACAAGGGGGTGACCCGGGTCTCCGTGTTCTCACATCCACCCAAAGAGCCAGGGCCACACATCAAGGAGGTGGTGAGGAGGCTCATACAGGAGGCACACAAGGTAACTATATTAGTATTATTATATTAATATATTCTACTCTACTCTACTCTACTCTATTATATTAAATATATTATATTATACTATACTGTATTATACTATAATATAATATACTATACTATATTATAGTATAGTATATTATATTACATTACATGACATTACACTACATTACATTACACTACACTATATTATATTACAGTACACTACAATACACCACATTATATTATATTTTATTATATTACTTTACATTACACTACACTACACTATACTATACTATACTATATTATATTATTTTATGTTATATAATATAATGTTATATTGCATTATATTAATTACATCACATTATATTATGTTACGTTACATTACATTATATTATATTATTTTATTATATTATGTTAAATTACATTACATTACACTACACTATATTACATTACATTACACTATATTGCATTACATTACACTACACTACATTACATTACACTACACTACACTACACTACATTACACTACAATACACTACACTACATTATATTATATTATATTATATTACATTATATTATATTATGTTATATTACATTATATTAATTACATCACATTATATTATGTTACGTTACATTACATTGTATTATATTACATTGCGTTACATTATATTATATTATATTATCTTATGTTTTATCATATTTTATTTTATTATCATATTAATAACCCTATTTCAATGTAAAAAGTAAAGTGATAGACTACAAACTGCAAAAACAAATAGTCTAAAACAACTATGTGTCATATGTTAAGGGTTGTATAAAGTTGTATAATTTTATAAATTAAGCAACACTATTATTGAACATCAGTTGCTTAATTTTCTCCGGTTCTCATTCCCAGATTTTTTTTATTTATTTATTTTGGTTAAATTATTCTCACCCCTGGTTGTGTTTTCCCCACTTTTTGGCCTCTAAGAATAAATGGCTAATAGTTTATGTCTTTATTAATGTGAGAATCACAAGAAAAACATGAGGCTAAATGAACAAAACTCAGTCAAACCTTCATAAAAACAATTAGGGAAACAACTAGCAATTATATCTTCTAATTAATCTATTATTGTCTTGATTAATCAGTTGATCTACGTATAAAATATCAGAAAATGGTGAAAAATGTTTATCCCAGTTTTCAAAAGTCAAAGGTGACGTCTTCAAATATCTTGGTTTTTTTTACCAACAGTCTCAAACCCAAAGACATTCAGTTCACACATTCACAATGCAGATTAAAGCAGCAAATATTCACATTTAAGAAGCTATAATTTAGGATTTTTGGCATTTTTGCTTGAAAAAGAAAAGACTTACACTTACACTCAAATTTTTGGGGGATTTTATTGATTTCTGCTTTGCCTTCTTACAGCATAATGTAGGTCAAACCTTTTTACGATGCATGCAATGCAATTCTGCAGAAAGGTGTGAATCTGCAAAGAATGACGCAGGCAGATTTGATAGATTTACAGATTAACAACAGTTGGATCTCAAAAGCCTGAGTTTACATCTACAAAGAGCACAATGTTGAAGTCTTGATGTTGGCCTTAAAAAAGAAAAAGTAAAACTAATTTACGAGCATATGAAAATACCTGACCGTGCAGTAAATCAATGTCTTCTTGTACGTGATGTCCCTGAGTTACTAGAACAGAACAGCAGAACAATACCTGTGAAATATTCAAAATGATTGGCTACAGGTGATCATGTGATCGCCTCCTAAAGTGAAAGAGACAAAACCCCCCAGGCTGAGATTAACCGCTGGCACTCCACATGTCTTTATGAATGCACGAGACAACCTTTAATGACAATGTGAGGTTTAAAGCTTTTTAATCCACAGTAGACACACTGTGATTTTTAATCTCTAACAGGTAGCCTGAACATGAATGTTACAAATAACATGTATTTATTTGTGCCCAAATTTAGTATGATGAGGAAAAATGCCACAGCATTTGTTCTGATTGAAATTTGGTACGGACATACTTTGGACAAGTATCTAACAGGAAAACTTTTAAATTTTAAGATCACATGAAAAATCACACTTTTATTAACAGTCAAAGTCAGGATTTTGAAAAATAGGAAAAACGCTAACATTGTGTTTATTAAATGTTTTCCATGTGAAATAATTTTTTCATATCTGTGCATATCTTTGATATTTAACTTGTTATGAGTTCATATATTTCATATACTTGATTGTGCTCCTTGTAGTTTCTGAGATACCGCCATTTCATTATCATAATATATCTAGTATTTGGGCACATGGGACTACTGTTTTTTCTTGGGCTGTCAAAGTTAACGTGATAATAACACGTTAACGCAAATTCGCCACTAATTTCTTTAACGCAATTTGTGCTTTTTAGGTTGTAACGGGATCAGTTTTGTCATTTGTTAAGTCATAGTAGCTTGTCGTGAAGGTGGCTAAATAATGCTCCACACTTCCACTAAATTTTGGCGAGAAAAAACAGTCATGGCCATTTTCAAATGGGTCCCTTGACCTCTGACCTCCAGATATGTGAATGAAAATGGGTTCTATGGGTACCCACGAGTCTCCCCTTTACAGACATGCCCACTTTATGATAATCACATGCAGTTTGGGGCAAGTCATAGTCAAGTCAGCACACTGACACACTGACAGCTGTTGTTGCCTGTTGGGCTGCAGTTTGCCATGTTATGATTTGAGCATATTTTGAATGCTAAATGCAGTACCTGTGAGGGTTTCTGGACAATATTGATTAATTGATATCCAATAATAAATATATACATACATTTGCATAAAGTAGCATATTTGCCCACTCCCATGTTGATAAGAGTATTAAATACTTGACAAATCTCCCTTTACGGTATATTTTCAACAGATAGAAAAATGTGTGATTCATTTGCAATTAATCCTGATTAACTTTGGACAATTATGCGATTAATCACGATTAAATATTTCAATCGATTGACAGCCTTAATCTTTTCCTAAAATATGATAGAGTCTATTACAAAAATAGCAGTCCCATGTGCCCAAAGACCACATATAGTATGATAAGAAAAACTCACTTTTCAGACAAACAGTTTGCCGGATTTTTTTCATTTCTTCACACCTGTGCTGAGGCAAACCCAGAGAACACCATCAAAGGAAAATACAAATTTCCGTTGCGGCCACAAATGGGTTAATCGTAACTTACTCAACCATTGACAGTTTTAATTGAGTCAAAATGTTGGCGTAGACGTCAACCTGAGTAAAGACATAAGATAAGATAAGATAAGATATTCCTTTATAAGTTCCACAGTGGGGAAATTAGCAGCGTACAGCAGCAAAGGGGATAGTGCAAAAAACAAGATGCATCAGCTAACACAGTAAAAAAGAGCTAAACAAAGTGTAACAAAACATGAATCATTTAAATAAAACGAAGTATAAAAAAAGGAGCAGTATATATAGTATTGACGATAAACAGACTAATTACAAGGACTATTCAGGACTTTTTTTGAAACTGAAATCACATTTATTCATCCCTTTTTGTTGTCAACAATAATGCTAACATGTTTATTTAAATGTATTGTTAATAGCTGTTATTATTTAAAGGAAAACAAGGTATTTTTGTCTTAGCTTTCTTTATGCTAAGTAAGGGATAATGTACAGCGAGCCGAAATAAACCCTGACAGGGCATCTCACGTATTACACGGCTACTTACTTAAGAAATCAATAATTTGACACAAAATCAGTCCTAGAGGAATATCGGTCTTCTCCTCATCAACAGTTGAACACAGTTCTGCATACATTTACCAGATAGTGATAAATTGTCGATTACTGTGCTCAGTATTGGTATGGAAATCATTTATCTATGATTCATCTTTGGGAATGAATTATTTTCATTGCATTTGAATTATTGTAACTTGACAGGAAGTGATTTTTGCTTTTCCATTTTACATAACATGTTTTTCATGTAACACATGCACTTTGAATAAATCCTACTAACTCAAAATATGTTTTGCTCACATGAAGTCAGTGTATCTTCTGGAGTGTTAATATAAGAAAAAGGTACTAAACACACAAACCGTCATCATTGCACCTGGGTCCTAAGCCAAATTTTGAATGTGATGTGTCTTTTTAACTGTTGCTAATTATATGTACTATAGAGTAGAATGCAGTAAAATCACATATAGAGAAGGTACAGAAACATCCCCAGGCACTTAACCTTCCCACCGAAACCTAAAGGATGCAGCATTATTATGTATGACTAATTTAAGCTGCAGTTATCACATAACCGACTTACTGTAGAACACCTATAAAACCAAATGCCGGGTTCACACGACACGAGAATCAAGCTGATTTTGGGCCCGATTCCCCCCTCCTGACAACAGTTAGCAAAACTAAAATTTTTTGATGGTTCTAAAGATTATCTTTCCAGATATTCCTGTGGTGTGAGGTATGTTAAGAGTGTTTTTTACATCCCCGATCGGCTTGGAAGTCCATCCTGGCTGCACCGATTTCAAATCGTAAATATTAAACATGTTCATTATTTACGATTGGATATCCTGTTGTGCGTGGGGAACCCCGAGGACAGACGATGATGCAGTCACATAGGAAAGAACAATAGTCAATTGAAAACAAAGCTGAAGAAGGAAGGACAACAACCGCCGTCATGGCAGCTAATGCATGAGCTAATGCAAAGCGTGAAGCGTAAGGTAGTAGTAAGATGGAGCTCAGAAATGAAGGACCAAGTTGTTGATTTGTGGCAACAAAACAAGTGTTTATTTAACGTGCCTCCATGACTTCATCCATCCATCCTTTGTCAATTTTCAGTACAAAGTAGTGCAAAAACTAACATCGCTAATTTACACACACTAAAGTCACGTTCGATCGCAAGAGATGTTGCGAGATTTACGTATTTTTTTTAGTTGGGACTCGTGTTGTTCATGAATGAATCTGTTAGTGTGTGGTGTTGCTGTTTTGTGCTAAATTGTTGCTCTCCACACACTATAGGAACAAGACTGTTGAATATATCCTAACATGTCTTTATATGTGGGGTCTCTCACATGTTCAACATTTGTTAAGATTTGAAAAATCTTTGAGTGTGGGCCGGCCTTTAGCTGTGCTTACAGAATCATATTTTGCATATCTATCTCTGTAAGAAGGGTTAACTAAGCCCACAGCAACAATAAAAAAAAAATGGGAGAGTCTAATGCAAGTTTAAACAAGCTGAGTCATACTTGGTGCAGACAGAAGCACGAGCAGCTCTAAATGTCAGCTTCACATCAGGACTTGCAGCAGAACGTTAAAGGCTTGTTCAGTCTCCCCCACCGTTCTGCAGCCCAGGTTATAGGGTTGAACTTCTTTATTTTTCCCTCACCCACTCAGAGATTCCCATAACTCCCTCTGATTGGTTGACCGCCTCGGTATGCAAGCTTAAGCTGAAGAGGGGAACATTGATTGATTTGTGTGGCACCAGAGGCTACAGTTGCAGGGTTGGGTGAAAGGTTTGTTCTTACTGGCACAAGGTGCACTGTTCCTCTTTTTGAGGTGTGGAGGGCAATAAACTTACCCGGACCAGACACGACTGAGGAATCGGTTAGACGGAGCATTTGAAAGCGTCCAAAAGCTGTTATTGGGGAATAATTGGACATACTTTGACATATAAAATAATCCTCTTTATTATCTGTTTATATTAGCCTAGTCATGGCCATGACAGCTTAATAACAACGTGCTGAGTTTGCTCCCCTTGAGGTGAAGTAAATCATCTACTCCTGAGAGCCTGCCAAAAACTGGAGAGAGGCCTTCTGCATTTCAGTATCCTGAAGTTCTTTATACTTACAGAAAGGCACACACACACCTTCTGGAAACAGGAAAAAGGCTACAGGATATCTTTATCTCAAATCAACAGATGAAGCACAGCTGTGTCATTTATGTAGCAATGAGCTGTGGGTTGCAAGCAGAAATGGTTTTCAGGCCAGGTGTATCTACATGACCGCTACTTTCAAGAGTAAGTGCGGCGTTGCAGAAAATGTCTATATTGACAAGTCATTTAAATCCACATGCAGTCTTAAGGCGGTTACACAACGGCGGCGTTTTTTGTCAATACTTTCACACAGAATGTGAATGTTATGCGGCAAAAAAGCGATTTTTCCAGAACGAGGTTGATTTCGTGAGCTTTCACACCATAAATAAAGACATCAACCAGACATCAAGTTGTGCAGAACGGGTTGAGTTGCGCCTATAGAGTTCTCCAGGGATGACGTATTTTTGTAGGCCAACCAGGAAGTTAGCATCGCCCTGGTTCTCTCGACAAAAAGCCAATGGGATTGTTCCATTGGGTTTGGGATTATTTCAGAAAATAAACTCTGTGGCAAACAAACGTTTATGACACTTACAAGTTTTGTTCAGCAAGATATTCTTCACAAATGAACACCACTTTTATGATTTTTGAAGTGTGAATGCTATCACCAGAAGTAAAAAGATAACGTTAGGCTATAAGCAAACTACACCACGGTCACATGAGCGTGAGTATACACACAACGAGGCTGTAAAGGAGGACGAGTTGGCATGATGACGTTTAGTAGTCTCAGTTAGCCACTTGTTAGCAACCGCCTTTTTTAAAACACATAAAAGCTTCAAAATTCACAAGTGGGGTGTTTATTGACGTATTTTATGTCGCAGAACAAAACGTTAAAATCTCTTCAGCTTGTGTTAACCTCAGACCTTATTTCAGACATCTAATTAAAACCCCATTAAAAAAAAAAACACTGACTTCCAGTCAAGGGAACCGGAAGTGTTAAAATGCTAACTCATTATTAGGTTCTCGGACTCTTTCCTGCAACGCTCTATATTTATGAAACAGTAGTCCGAACCAGAACTGCAAACTTTATTACTCCTTTTAAAGGTAGCAGAGACCAGATCCACTCCTTCTGTTCTTAACTTTCACAATAAAAGCTCGAGACTATTCTCAGTATTCAATAGTTGTTGAGATATTTCAGTCTAGACCAAAGTGGTGGTGGTGGACCAAAACCTAAAAGTAATATTTATTCCTGAATGGTCTTAAAACAGATGGATTTACACTGAAAGAAGTGTAACTGTCTCCTTTCCTGGACAAACGTTTTTCTCAATACACAGCCTAATTACCAGATAAGATGAGTAATTGTTGACAGTTTACTTTTAAAGATTACTGTCAATCAAAATTTGACCGAGCTGCTGTTGTACGTAAAGCTGTCTGCCAGGAAAACTTGTTTGGAAGCTGTTGGATCAGGACCAAACATGCACACGAGAGCCGCGATAAGGAAGTGGAAAAAGCCTCACATGATCGCTCTAAATTGCACTCACGGATATAAAACCACAGTGTGGCTGTAAAACGCTTCACCGCAATAGTCAACATGTTTGATTAATAAAATATACATAATATAAAGGTGCGCTGAAAATACCAAAATGGAAAGTACATTAGTTCTGTGGACTGTAGACCGATTCCTGTATTGTATCTCGTGTCTTGTGACAGGGTGATTTCCTCCTCAGCTCAGATCCTGTACTGTTATGTCATGTAGTCTTGAGCACAGACACACTGGTGGAATAATTAGCAGTGATAATTAGCAAGTTAATCCTAGCCGTTGCTGGACTGTGTCCAAATTATTTTGAAAAACTTTTTAATCACCTGGAAAAACAAGTTCCACGGAAGCATCAACTGTCACTTCCTCTGTAAGTTATACTTACATTTAGTATCACAACAGTAATTATAAGTTAGCTTCTGAGTGGCACAGTGTTTACCGACAGTGGGAGTGGTGAAAAGTGTTCATGAGGCTTAATGTTGCAGCAGGCGGTTATTAGGGCAACGAGACGTAACTAATCAAATACCCAGAAATCATCGGTTGTGACAACAGTAACGTGCACACACACATCTTTACCAACCCGTCTGGTCAGGTGTGTTTTACAGTGAAACCAAATGGATAAGAGGAAAAAGAGTCAGAGAAACATGGGCTGGCTAACAGGACAAATATCTGTAGTCTCAGTGAAGGTGATGGGGACAAAAGCAATTCAAAGTGGATCAAAACAATATTTGTCTCTCGCCGTTTACTACCATTCATATTTTTTTACGAAATAAGGTCCCATGGTTGTCCACTGGAAGGGGCGGGACTTCACCTCTCTATAATAGTTTACACACACAACGGTTGACAAGTATAAATGGTTGTTGAAGGAGTACTTCATCTAACGGGACTGTGGTGGCATGTCTGGCAAAAAGGGTTGGGAACCATTGCATCATATTTTACCAGCTCATCATGCTGTATGTGTTGGATGTAAAATCTTAATCTGTAAAGTAACTACAGCTCTCAAATTAAGAGTCTAATACTTCCATGTGAATTGTAGTGAGTATGTAAAGAAGCATGAGATGGAAATACTCAAGTAAAGTTCAAGTATTTCAAATTTGCACTTGAGTAAATGTACTTAGTTACATTCCACCACTGCTGCTGTCCCTCTGCTTGGCTGCATTTAAATCACCACCCCCCCCTTCTGTGTTCCCAAGGTGGTGGCCATCGTCATGGACCTCCTGACTGACCTGCAGATCCTCCAGGACCTGCTGGATGCCTCGTCGCGGCGCGGCGTGGCTGTCTACGCTTTGCTGGAGGCCAGGGGCGTGCCCCACTTCCTGGATATGTGCACTCGGCTGCAGATTAATGCAGTGCATCTGCGGGTGAGGAGTGAGCTCAGCAAACACTGGAGAGCATGACAGAGTGCTGCACAGACAGAGGAGGGAGGCTCACTAATACAATACACAAGCAAATGGAAACACCTCAGTTGGTCACTGCTCTGCTTCCTTTAGGAGACAATGGTAGCAATAATTATCATGGTTTACAAACAAAGCATCATGTATCATATGTCACGTCAAGTTAAAAACAATGTCACCTGGTTTGGTGCTTTACTTCTTTCCTTATAGTAGCCACTGTATTCTGGACTTTTAATGCACCAACCCTTTAAAAGAAGTCAAGTAGACAACAGTAACGGTAGATAGAATTGCCATCCAAAGTTAAAATATTTTAACTTTTTGCCGTCCTCCGCAATGGAATTTACAACTGGATGTTACGTAGCTCCCTCACACAAGGAGAAAGATGTTTAAGTCTGCAATAAAGAGGCGAAGTCCCGTCCCTTCCGGTGGACCACCATGGGACCTTATTTCAGTTATTAACCTAATTTCTCCTCCATTGTTGTTGTTCTTCAGCACTTGTACATGTAGGATGACAAGCGCAGCATTTTACACAAAGTTGAACATTTTTCAACTCTCGCCGACCAGAAAAAAAAACGTACAACGCTCGCCGTTTGTAGCGTCCTCTGTGGTTGGCTTGTCCAAATCGCGGTATTGCAATATTGCAGTTATTGCGACAGACGTAATGCATCCATGTAGTCCTTGAAACTTTGTAAATTGGGGTAATAATACAAAAACAAATTCTCTTAAAAAGTATAAGAGGTGAATAACACATTTAAATGGATGGCATCAAGCATAAGATGTTTGAGGAATACTTGGAATACGAAATGCTCAAATATTGATGCTCCAATGTATTTAAGGGTTAAATATAATCATCTTGCTTTCATGAATTAACATGTAATACAGGTATTTATGTGCTGCCGAACCTGAGGAATGACGGTTAGTGCTGTTGTAGACTGAGAGCGAGCAGCAGTTCACTGAGCCAGACTGTCATCCTATCTCCACGGGGACACAATACCCGGCCTTATCTGCTGTATGCAGAGTTTTGTAGCTGCAGTCTAGTTTGACTAGAGCACAGGAATATACCTGGTTATAGTGGTGTCAGTTGATAAGGCAGTGAAAGGCCTTTTCAGAGCTCCGGGCTCTGTTACTCTTACTTCTTACAAATGAACATTCATACATCCTGAGAACAAATCCAAAGACTGTAACTCGATGCTTCGGCAGAGGAAAGCCTCCTCCCAGTGTGTCCACTCAGTATCTACATCTCCTTTTCTGTCTTTATCCTTTCTCTTCCCTTTAAGTAAACATATGTGGCTATTAAGAGTTTGAGTTTTGCCCTTTATGTCTTGAGAAAGTTGACTTGAGGTTGCAAGGTGTGACAGCGCAGTTTGACTTGGCACGTCCTTTGATCGG
>CAKAOH010040690.1:0-22800 GCA_916701665.1 Sebastiscus tertius | reverse complement strand
AAGACCAAGGAGGTCATCGTGGATTACAGGAGGGGGGGTTGCACTCACCCCCCAGTCACCATCAACGGCACAGCGGTGGAGAGGGTGGACACCTTTAAATACCTGGGTGTCAATATCCATAAGGATTTGACATGGGCCACCCACACCACCGGGTGCGAGCTGCCCAGCCTGCAGGAGCTTTACACCCAGCGGTGCCTCAGGAAGTCCCTGAGGATCATTAAGGACACGACACACCCCCACAACAACCTGTTCTCCCTCCTGCCCTCTGGTAGGAGATACAGGACCCCCAGGACTCACACCAGCAGACTGAGGAACAGTTTTTTCCCCCAGGCCATTAGACTTTTAAATCTATAATTCATTTGACACATTCTTACACAAAAATATATCCTATACTGTATATACTGTATATATTCTTAATACATATGTTCTTAATATGCCTGTATATGTTGTTAATATGCCCTTGTATAAAGTATTTCCTTTTATAATTGTAATGTAAATGTAATTGTAATGTAAATGTAATTATAATGTAAATGTAATATCATTTATTATTTTAATGGAGCTTCCCGGCAAAAAGTATTTCACACGTTTGTACCTGTACAACCGGCGTGACAATAAACATCTTGAATCTTGAATCTTGAATCTTGAATATATACATACATTTGCATAAAGCAGCATATTTGTCCAGTCCCTTGTTGATAAGAGTATTAAATACTTGACAAATCTCCCTTTGTGGTACATTTTGAACAGATAAAAAATGTGCGATTAATCACGATTAACTACGGACAATCATGTGATTAATTGCGATTACATTTTTTTATCAATTCACTTAAATTTAGTTTTGACAAAGTTGTAGATATCTTGAAATGCAATTTATATGGTTACAGTATATATATATTGTATTGTATTGTGTATTGACATGTTGTGAGAAGACTGAATACACGGAATCTAAGTTGGAAAGCAAAGCCTGTCTGTCTTCATTTCCTGCACCCACATCTCTAAAGCTCCAAGAGAAAAACTTCCGACCTCTTAAGACATTACAATGGTGGAGAATGCCAAATAAGAGGAGTGGGTGAGACTGGATGTCCATCAGTGATTTGACCGTTCGCTTCGCATGATTGAGCACCAGTGAGAAGAAAATGGAGGAAATATTGAAGTTGCTGATTCAAAGCAACCAGCTCCAAATAGAGGCTAACCGGGCTCTTTTGGAGGAGCAAAGAAGAGCCAATGTGTTGAAGGGGGAGGAACTCAAGTTACAGAGACTTGAGCTTCAAGGAGCAGGGCCAGCAGCCACCAACCCAATAGTCCGGGCCAGTGAGTTCACGATCCAGAGGCCTATCTCCATGCATTTGAGACTACTGCAACCAGAGAAAAATGGCCTAAAGACAAGTGGGTCGGGATCCTGGCCCCATTCCTGTCGGGGGAGTCACAGAAAGCTTTTCAAGACATGGATACTGCAGTAGCCAATAACTATGACATCCTGAAGGAGGAAATATTGAGTAGGATGGGACTTACCAAATTTGGGATGGCTCAGTGTTTCCATAATGGGGTTTCAGGAATGACCAACCCCTCAGGACACAGATGCATGAGCTGATTTGTCTTACAAAGAAGTGGATTGATCCTGAAAACAACTCTGCAGCTGCAATAGTTGAAGCTATTGTTGTGGAACGATATCGACGTGCCCTACCCTATGAGGCAAAGAGGATTATCAGCCACACTGCTCTGGCTACAGCTAGTGCCCTGGTGGAGGCAGTTGAACAGTACCAGGCCACTAATGAAATGCTCTGCATGGGGAAAAAGGAGAAACCCACCCCCAAGTTAACTCAACCAAGCAGGTGAATATCCAGGGACGGTATCAGGCTGTGCCGGAGCCAAGGAGGCGAATCCTGGACAGAGATACCAGAAGATGATATAGATGTGGGGAACTTGGTCATATTTCATGGCAATGTGACAAAGCGGATGAACCAATGCCCACAGCAGAATCCTCCGGCAACCAGCCTACACACCTCTATGCTCTATGCTTCGTTGATGGGGGGTACGGATCACCAAGCTTTTACGTGTCCTGTGAAGCTAAATAACCATAATGTGGAAGCTTTGCTGGACTCCGGGAGTGAGTACACACTAGTTCACAGATCTCTAATAGAGGAAACAGATCTGCTCCAGGAAGAGAGCCGACCAGTGTCCTGTGTCTATGGTGACACATGTCAGTATCCAACTACGACCTTGAAGCTAGTCACAACACAGCACAGGTGTGAAGTCAATGCGGGGGTTTTGGATGCTCTGCCAGTCTCTCTCTTAATAGGACATGATTTCCCCCTGTTCCATAGACTCTGGAGGGAAGTACAAGAGAGACGGTCCAGAGAGACATTACAGCCCAGAGGTAGGAGGCAGCCTAATCGAGGCAGACCTAAAAATATATCTAAGGCTGCGTTAACACATACCTCTTCTCCAGTGAATGCTCTTCTCGGCGCTGCAGAGTCGTCCAGTGATGCTGGGCCAGCCTCTGAAGGGGAAGGGGAGGAGCCCCAAGTTAGCAACCAGCCATCATCAGGGAAGGACACCAGCCAAGTAGCAGACAGACCACCCCCACTTTCAGGCCAGTATGGTACTGCTCAACTAAATGATCCTACATTGATAAATGTTTTACGAAATGTTAGAGTGCTAGAGGGTGTGGACCAAAGGCAGGCAAGTGATTTAATTTAACCTCATTTTGCTTTGAACCAGATGATAAAAGTGCAAGATGAAGTATTAGAGCAGTTGTTAGTATCCAAATTTTTCCGCCCCACACTGTTACAACTGGCCCATACACACCTGCTTGGGGCTTATCTAGGAGCGGAAAAGACAAAAGACAGAATCTTACAACAGTTCTTTTGGCCAGGCATCCACAAAGAAGTTGAAAACTATTACCGAAGCTGTCCAGAATGCCAGCTCCCTGCCCCCCAGCCCTCATTTAGAAATCCCCTGATCCCGCTCCCAATCATTGAGGTCCCTTTTGAAAGGATTGGGTTAGATATTGTGGGACCCCTACCCAAAAGTGCTCGGGGCCATCAATATATTTTGGTCCTAGTAGACTATGCTACCAGTTATCCGAAGGCTATACCCCTCAGGAAAGCCACATCCCAGCATATTTCCAAAGAACTGTTCCTCCTGTGCAGTAGAGTGGGGATTCCAAAAGAGATACTGACAGATCAGGGGGCCCCCTTCATGTCCCGTGTCACTAAGGGCCTGTGCACACTCCTAAGGATCAAGCAACGCCAAGAGTGCATGGAGCTTGTCGACCGCAACCAAGATGTGTTCTCAGTCAAACCAGACGCCACACATCTTGCTGTACATGAAATTCGCACCAAGCCTGGTAAGATCGTCCATCAACGGCCCTATAGAGTGCCAGAGGCCCATAAAGAAATAATTCGAGAGGAAATTAAAAAGAAGCTTGAGCTGGGTGTTATTGAAGAGCCCTATAGTGCCTAAGTAATCCATCGGTACCAACCATGTCATACTAGCTTGGATGAGGCTAAATAACGTTCCAAACTTACGCTAAATTTTGCCGATTAAAAACTGTCATGGTCATTTTCAGAGGGATCCCTTGACCTCACTTTATGATAATCACATGCAGTTTGGTGCAAGTCATAGTCAAGTCAGCACACTGACACACTGACAGCTGTTGTTGCCTGTTGGGCTGCAGTTTGCCATGTTATGATTGGAGCACATTGTTTTATGCTAAATGCAGTACCTGTGAGGGTTTCTGGACAATATCTGTCATTGTTTTGTTGATAAGAGTATTAAATAATTGACCAATCTCCCTTTACGGTACATTTTGAACAGATAAAAAATGTGTGAATAATTTGTGATTAACTATGGACACTAATGCAATTAATCGGAGTGTGGTTCGATTAAAAGTTAAAATGGCTTCTTGGTCTTCTTCCTGTAAGGAGCTAACAAATCATTTTTACTAAAGCCAAAACCAAGAATCCAAAATAACACAAAACAGCAGAAAATAACCTTCTGGGGGAAAAAATCAAACTGTTGCTCAATTTGTAATAGACCTTTTCCATAGAAACATGTTGCTCATCAAACACAAGTATAACTAACAGCATTACTAATAGCATGCATTCCATTTGTGTGTGTCACAGCCCTGGTGTTATGCATGCTTACAACTTAAATAGGACAGAGCTATCATTTATGTTATTGCTTACACCTGTCCTACACTATTTCACCACATGTTCTGGAGCTTGAACAATTGCACAATGTTATGAAATATGTTTTTGAGTTCTGCAGTGTGCTGTTAGAGAGACTCATTGTGTTGCTTGGTTTTGATTTTGTACTTCTATCTATATCTATTATCACTTCAAACAGCTGCACAGGCAAGAGAGGTCAGAGACAGTCAGCTCACTGAGGACACCTAGTGGGCAGGTGTTGTGGCAAGAGACCTGAAAAATCCCACTCGGGGCCCTGTTCAGACGTGTTCTCTTGTGTCCAGATGTATCCAGATGGTTGCCTGGATCCAGCTGAGTTTAACTGCAGTTCACATCTGGCATTCAAATGTGTCTAAAACGGCTCTCGAGTGAAATATCAAATTGATTAAATGATTTAAATTGTGTAATGTCAGTTCTGGAATTCCATACAGTTAACCTCTGTGACCAGCTGGCTGAAGGTCAGCAATGCCACACATATTCAAAATGCACAAGGGACTAAGGAGCAATTAAACCCAAAGATAATGATGAGGTATGTAAAAGATATATGTTGGTACCTGGGAGTACAGGAAGACTGTCCAACAGAGAAACCCCAGCTCAGATGTTACAGGTTTGGGCAGGGCTGGCTTAAGGCATAGGCCATATAGACGGTCACCTAGGGCGCCACCTTCTGGGGGGCACCTCTAAAAAAAAAAAAAAAGGCGCCCTTCCTCATTTTCGGCATTGAGGTAACAAATGAACAAATAAAGAAATAAAGAAAGAAATACACTTTTCACCCCTGTAACTCTCTTTCTCACACTTTTTCATCTGCCCGGCTGCACTTAATTGTTAATAAAAGTGTAAAATGTAGTGAAACTGACTAAACCAACAATATCAGGGACCATTTTCTACTTATTTTATAATAAATACAGTTATTTATGAAAATAAAAATCTTTGAAATCGTTGAACCCTAACCCTAAAGACCCAGACACACCAACCTGACATCAAAGAACTAGCAGTGACGAAGGCTGACCGCTGAGTTGCCTAAAGTCGCTTTTGTCTTGGCCAAAAAGTTGCACTCGAACACACCGCAAAGATTACAGCAGACGGCCAACTACCACGTACGTTCTGCACCTGCGTGAGAGGAAATAACTCTCCACACCAGTGGGCGGCGCTAGTCTGTATTCATCTTTCAAAAAGGGAAACCAGAAGACCGAGGACGGAGGATATACAAGCCGATGTTATGATATGTACATGAAATCACACAACTCTCACTCACCACTTAGCTTCATTCCAGATGTTCATGTCGCTGTGAAAATATCCGTGTGTTGGAATGATCAGATGAGATGAGGATAAAAAATTAGGAGAACCTTATGTGTGCCCTCTTGACTTTACTCGTTGGCTCGATTTCTCACTTCTGTTTCTCTTCTTGTGCACTGATTCGCTTAAGCTGAACAGCCAATCAGTGATTTCTCTCACTGATGAGGTCCACCACCGATTCAACATGCTGAATCAGCCGAAAAACCTCTCACACAAGGAAGACTAGAGCTGACGGTACAGAACACACCGGAAAAACTAGACCGACAGATGCTCACCGACAGCCGATCGTCAGCTCGGTGTGTCAGGGCCTTAACCCTAGAGTGACGCCATAAGTGCGGGGGGGTTGAGGGGCTCCAAATCCGAATTTCACCTAAGGCACCAAAAGGGCTGGAGCCGGCCCTGGGTTTGGGCAAGCTGTAAGGCAAACACTGCAGAACAAGAAGGCAAGCAAACAGAGTTGGTGGGTTGTCAAGCTGGGAGAACTAACAGGCAACTGGTGAGGCCTACTTTAATTACAGTAAATCATCATCATAACCTTTATATAACTAGGAAGTCACATTGAGATTAAAACCTCTTTTACAAGTAGCCAAGACAGAGTCAAATAGCAACATCCAACACATAACAAGACAACAGTATTGAACAACAGTAGCAAATTATTTGGAACATGGAGAGCGTAAAGGGTAGTAGTTCATCCATCAAGTAAAAAGCAATAACTGAACAAAGCTTACTGAGGACATCCAGTGGATGGAAAAGGAGGAATGCTGCTGTGCTGAGCTACTTCCTTTATGTAACAGGGGATATTTGTCCTGGGGATGATTTGATCACCAATATGATGTCACAGGTGTGTATACTGTGCACTTGGGTTCACAACACTGTGCTCTGTTTTGTAAAACAGATACCACCAGCATCAGACATACAGCAAACAGCTGTGTCAGCTCCTCATGTGGTTCACCATCCACATTTTGCATATTGAATTTGTGTTTTTATCCTTGTCGATAAAAGTAAATTATGTTTTTATTTTATCATTTATTTAGTATTTAGTTTATCATTACATGTTAAAACCTTGGCTGTCAATCAATTAAAATATTTTATCGCACATTTTTTATCTGTTCAAAATGTACCTTAAAGGGAGATTTGTCAAGTATTTAATACTCTTATCAACATGGGAGTGGACAAATATGCTGCTTTATGCAAATGTATGTATATATTTATTATTGAAAATCAATTAACAACACAAAACAATGACAGATAATGCAGTAATGCGTTAAAGAAATTAGTGGCGTTAAAACAAATTTGCGTTAACATGTTCATTTTGACAACTCTAAAAATGATTGATAAATGCATGTCTTCACTCTAGCTTTACAACTGAGACCACTACAACTATGTGAAATCGCTAGTGATGTGAAAATGAATCTGCGTTAACAAGTTATTATCACAAAATGTCATTGTATATTGTTTTATTCTCACATAATTATGTCAATTACATGGAATTATTGCAGCAATACAGTTGTTTCCTAGTAGGTGAGTGTCTCAAAGTACAGCTGAGCTCTTTTCATCACAATATCCATCACTTCAACTTCTCTTCTCTTTCTCAGTGTTTGCAATGCCTCTAATATATTCTTTTAATGTGCATTTAATTTATTTAGCTCAAAATCTCAAATGTGTCTCAAGCCCATTAAAAGAAAAAACTACAGGAAGAGTAACTGAAGACAATCCCTCTTCATACAATAGATGTATTTAGGTGTACATTAGGTATACAGAGTTGCTAAAGGAGACGAATTACAATATTGAGACCAAATTGGTCCAAATTGAAATCCAAGGAGCAATGTGTAGCATTTCAGGGGATCTACTGTCAGAAATAGAAAATAATATTCATAACTATGTTCTCGTTAGTGTATAATCACCTGAAACTATGACTTGGTTCTCGCTCCAGGAGCTTGCAAGCCATGCTGTCCAACTGACTGGCTGTAAAAGCAGGTTCTGCATCTTTGTCAGTAAATACTCTATATAATAAATACTGTAACTAGTCAGAGATCAGAGCAGACAGAGCATCAATGACTTTCATGCTAATGTTGATGTGCACTTAATTGGACTCTATTGGACTCTATCAAGACCTCTATTACATTTCCATCTGTGGTCTGTGCCTCAGAAGGTAATCCCCCATTGTTCCACTTTGACAGCTTCTGCTTACGAACCTCTGAAGCTTTTAACCCAATTCTGGAAACCTGTGGTGGCACAGACTCTGAACTGACAGGAAACAACGTTCATTTTGAAATCTGGGTCTTGCCCCACAAAGAATACATTTACAAGTGCAAATAAGTTAATCAGCTTTGAGTTAAAGTCAAAAAGAATAAAGTTTTTGCTACCTGCCTAGGGACTACAGATGTAAATTAGCATTCTTGCTAACTCCTGCATGTTTATAGCTTGTATTTTATGCTGATGCCAATTAACGTGCTTTGTATCAAATAAACAAATATATGAAATGAAAAATTGGTTTTACGACGATTTAGCCTCTGGGGGTAGAGATATTTTTTTCCTACTATAGCAAAGGCATGACCCATCCTACTGTGCCTCTGATTGGCTCACCTTGATATTCTTACTGAAACCGATCTGACTCCTCATGCCTAAACCTAACCAACCCAACCAACCAAGGCAACGAGTACTAGCCAATCCAACACATTCACATCCCAACTTGTCACATACTGTCCCTTGGCTTCACTTTAGGGTTAGGCAACAAAACCACTTTGTTAGGTTTAGGAAAAAAACTAGATGGTTGGGCTTTAAATTACTACGTTTGTACAGTGAAAATGACACTGAAAATGAAGCTGATTGTAACGTAAAAGTGAAATTTAACGCACGCCTGGATGAAAGCCCTGGGTTTCCGAGTCCATCCACCTCCCCTCACACCCACCCTGTGCGTCTCTTTTTATCTTTAAACGTCATCACCACAGTCACTCCCAGTACACTTTCCCTGAGCGTTTACTGTTGCCGCGGATGGATTTACATTGTAGGAAAACCCGGTGTGTCTCATAAAGATGCTAAAGGGTGCCTTGCCAATATCACACGTCGACAGCTGTAACGAAGCGTCGGTATTTCACGCCCTGGAAATGAGAAAAAGCTGGCCAATCAGAGGCAGATTAGGGCAGATCATGCCTTTGCCAGTATGATTCGTAAATTAGCCTGGCGGCAACAACCAATATTTCCCGTTGACATAATTACGGTGTAGCCAGCAGATATCCATGCCAAGACTTCCTCTTCCGTGTGCTGTTCATTGTTTACAGTCCGGTTAGCAACTTGAGATGCAAGACTGTTTAGCCTGAGACAGTTTACAAGCTCATTTTAAACTAATAAAGAGGTAAATTGGTATCTGTTTATAGAGATTAATTTTGGATTAACTGTTAAAGAAAATGCACATTTTCAGAGACCGTGTTTAATCAGGCAATGTGACAGAAGCATACAATCAGATACAGACAATATAAAAACGGTATAACAATATTAAGTATGTACTGTATATGGTTCTAGCAAACATACATAGGAATACAAGAAAACAAGAAGTTGTTGTTATGGTGACAAAGTAGCCTATATAACAAAAAAACATCCAAATGTGTCTCAATCATAGATCAGTGCCTCCAGTTATATTTTTAACAATAGCAACAAAAGCACTCATCATGATCTGGTTTTCATGCACAGAACATCCAAGTAAATCAGTCCTGTGATTTAACATGCATATAAGATGTTGTTGGGTTTATTCTATAGACAGTGTTTTGTAAATAAAAATGTCATCCCCTCTTATTTCATCTTGTTCATATTAATCACAGAGAAATGCACTTTTTGCAGACTAGTAAATGTACAGCAGTGGTGTCTGAAGGAGGGAATACACAGGATACACAAGGGCAGACTTTAAAAAAAAAAGGAGAAAAAAGCCTTTCAACTTCTTTGAAATTGGTTTCAGATGAGGTTTTAAGGATAACACATAATGAGCAAATATATCTAGGTGTTTGTGTAGAAATATATTTAATTTTCTGTGCAGTAACGATCAATCAGATATTTCTGAACTGAATCAAATGCAAGTGGAACAGGGCTTCCTAGTTACCAGATGTAAACAGAATAATGTCATCAGCAGAGAAATTTACTTTTTGGATTTACATTTTTTTTTTAAATCAAGAAACCATTCATATATAATATATGCAAATGTTAGGTGTATAATATAAAAAACAACTACAATTGTAACTGAATTGTAATTTCATGTCCCTCAAGAAGTGCATCATAACGGTAAGGTTTCATATATGTCCATCTGAGTACTTGAAAATGAAGATATTGACATAAGATGTATGTTTTTACCTCAACATTCAGCAGATATTCTTATATGCTTATGCCTTAATCATAAAATCATGTAAAACCATTGTATAGATGTTTTTCACAGCAGTCATTTTGACTTGTCATAGGATAAATAGCACACGTGTAATTAATAACATAAATGATGGCTCTTTTCCATTTACAGTAGGTGCTGGGACTCTTATGCTGTGTTCCAGACAACTCAGAGGTCAGAATTTTCTCAGTTCAAATTTCCAACTTCCAATCTCCAAGCGTTCCAGGTGCACAACGCCAAACAAAAACCATGGCTCACCGTGACAAACTGATGTTTCTTGTGTACACACAATTGAACTCTCCAGCAGTGCAGCCTCCATGTTGTTCTGGCATTTTTTATGTTTTACTGAATAACTTTTGTGCAGAGAAGTTAACTTTCAGATTGTTCGCCGTAACCAGCTACCTTATAACATAGCAACATATTTAGACATCAATTTACAGGCAGAACAGGTTTTACTAAATGATGGTATTTATAATTATAATTAAATACAGGTAAAAGTACTTTACATTGCCTTTTAGTTGAAGGTTTACCATGTACAGCGTTGTGTGACGTTTGACAATTGCTTCTTTTTAAAGTCGGGTAGATGGATTTGCCTGGAGTTCACAAGCAGGAACTCCGACTATGATTGGCGTTTCATTGTATTTCTTCTAGTAGGAGGTCGGAAATTTTTGAGTTCCGAGTTGTCTGGAATGCAGCTTTACAAAGAATGGAGCCATTGTGTTATTAATTTCACCTGTGATCATGTGATCAACAGTTACAGTGACACTAATTGAGCAGTTTTTCTAATTTTACACGACTATCAGTTTAATCAGTCTGTGAAAACCGATATATTTTGGGAGGTTTATCTCTGCATGGATTTTGAGACAAATTCTGAACAGAAAGCCTGTGTTACAAACTTAGAGCACGGAGTTTGAAAGACAGGGCATGTGTTATGCTATTGGTTGCATTATGAAAAATGTGGGATTCAACATGTTTTGGACTTTGACCCTTATTACAAATTAAAAGTCAGGATATCTCAGTCTCTGTTGCTTTGATTTTGACCTTTTTTAAATTTGACTCTGAGGCGTCCCATCTACTTTATGTAAGTGCAATACTTGCATTCATGTAGAAAGTGACTAACTGTCTAATCTGTGCTTTTTAGAACACTTTGGAAAAATAAGACCTCTACAATATTATAGTATATTATATAGAGTGCTGCAGGGATGATATATGTTTGTGAGCCAACCCAGAAGTTAGCATTGCACTGGTTCCCAAAAAGCCAATAGGATTTTTCTATTGGATTTTGGATTATTGCAGAAAATAAACTCTGTGGCAAACAAACATTTATGATTAGTTCAGCAAGATAATGTCCACAAATGAACACCGCTTTTTATAATGTTTGTTAACAACCGCCATTTTTAAGACAGGTAAAAGCTTCAAAATTCACGAGTGGGATGTTTATTAATGTATTTTAAATCGTAGAACAAAACGTTAAAATCTCTTCAGCTTGTGTTAACCACAGACCTTATTTCAGATATCTAACTAAAAATCCACTAACTTCCAGACGAGGGAACAGGAAGTGCTAAAATGCTAACTCATTTCTGGGTTTTAGGACTCATTTCTGTAACACTCTACTGAAGGTAACATGCTAATGTTTGCTGAGAGTTCAGTAGATTTCAAATACAGTACATGTTTTATTCAAGCACATTTTGCACAGATGCTGCTTCTGTACAGCTACAGCAAAGTAACAGCTTGGGAAAGATGAGAGGCTGCTTTATCTTTGGCATTTCTAATGATCCCCTTAAAAGGGTTTGTACCACTGCAGTGTCATGCACTGAATGATGTCATATTGTTGGAGCCATCTGAAGACATGCGGCCTGAGGCGCAAATATCGGACGTCACCCGTGATGAGCGAGCATTGTAGATGTACATTTTGCTAAAGCACCATAAGTCACGCATTATTTGCTGGAAGTGGCTCCTGAACTTCACCCCAATGAAGGCATAGAGGATGGGGTTGAGACAACAGTGGAGGTAGGCTATGCTCCTGGAAATGGCCAGAACTTGGAGTTTAATCTTTTCTGCTTCACAACTCCTCTCCTTAAAAAGAGACAGAGTGTGGTTCAGCAGAGACACATTGTAGGGAAGGTGGCACACTATGAAAACCACAACAACTGCCAAAACCACACGGACGGCCTTGTGCCTCTGGCTGCTCTTTGCTCTCAGCAGGGTGCACACAATGCTGGAGTAGCAGAACACCATCACCAGCAGAGGTAGCAGGAAGCCAATGGCCATTTGAAGGCTGGGAACCACCACCTTCATTAGCTTTGCGGTTTCATTCTTGCTGAAAGACAGCTGACACATCACAGTGACAGGCTGAGCCCCCAGATTCAGCTCTTCAAAGCGCTCCGTGTAGAGGAGCGTGGGCAGAGTTAAAGCCACTGCAGACACCCAAACAGCTGAGCAGATAAGGCGGCTGTAGATCAGAGTGTGCGAGCGAGCGCCGAAGGATCTTCTAGCCTGAACTATAGCGACGTAACGGTCACCACTAATGCAAGCAAGCAGGAGCATGCCACTGTAGAGGTTGATACTGTAGGCTGACCTCAGCACCTTGCAAGCCACAGGACCCATTAACCAACTGTGCTGCTCGTTGTATATGATAAATGGCAGTGCGACCACAAAGATCAGGTCTGTCACAGCCACATTGTAGAGATAGACATCTGTCATTGTCTTGGTTCTCTTGTAGAATATGTAGGTGGCGATTACGAGAGCGTTGCCGATCAGGCCAAAGGCACAGATGAAGGAGTGGATGTACGTTTGGGTGATGACCTCCACGCGGTGAGGGTCGAGGACGCAGGGCTCTTCATCTTCTGGGTAATCTGCTCCTGTACTGTCATCATAGTCTGAAGTCACCGATGCCATGATTTTGATCTGGGGAAGAAAAGATGAGCATTTATACCGAACAGCAAATAATTAGGGGAATACAACAAAATGTAAAATATTTCCAAAACAAATTTGGTGTCACATTTTGATGAGAAGTGGTGGAATGTAACTAAGTACATTTACTAAAGCTGTGTGCTTAAGTACAGTTTGGAGCTACTTGTAATTGAGTATTTTATTTGTATACTACTTTACACTTTATACTCCACCCCTCGCATTTCAGAGGGAAATATTGCACTTTTTACTCCACTACATATATTTGACTGTTAAAGCTACTACTTAATTTACACATTAGGATTTTACCAGCAAAACTTATAGACTATGATACAGTGCTTTACTGTTAAATTACCCAGTAATTGCTTTTGACTTGTCTGTCACTCGACGTCAGGTCTGTAATGAGGGCAACCTCAGTGAATTTTTTAGTTTAAAATAAAACAAATAAAGGTATAATGTACTTAAAGTTTGCTACACATTCCTCTACAGATACATTGGTTCACTGACAAAGTTAATAGGCATCTACCCCCTTTTTATTTATTTATTTATTATAGTTCTTATACTTTGTATGGCCTCTCATGTGGACAGTTATGTTTTATAAGTTTCAATTGTTAAAAGCACAATAAAAACAGTGTTTAAAAACATTTGCCACATATGGACATGAAACGGTAAGTAATATTATCCAATAATACTGTACATTTGTAATAATATAACCCTCTGAAAGTAGTGTTTCTGCATAATGAACACTTTCATTTCTGACAAAAAATACATTTTGCTAATAATACTTCTGTACCCTTACTTAAGTTCAGTGGCAGGAAAAGTACTCTGATCTTTTACTAAAAGTAGTAATGTCACAGTGTATATATATTCTGTTACAAGTAAAAGTCTTGCATTCAACATTTTACTTCAGTAAAAGTACACATCCGTATTAGTATCAAAATACACTCAAAGTACCAAAAGTAAAAGTATTCATTATGCAGAATGGCCCATTCCAGAATCAAATCTATTATACTATTGGATTATAACTCTGGATGCATTAATGTGTAAGCATCACTTTAATGTGACAGCTGGTAAAGCTGGGGCTAATTGTAACTACTTTATATACTGATGGGTGGCTTAATCTATGATTTTACATCAGGATTTTTTAGTTGATGATATTTTCTATTAATAATATGAATATGCAAAATAACTAGTAACTAAAGCTGTCAGATTAATGTAGTGATACTATTTGCCTCCTAATTGGAGTAGAAGTAGACAGTGGGATAGATGGAATTACTAAGAAAGGTACAAGTACCACAAAATTGGACCTAAGTATAGTACTTGTACTTAGTAAATATAAATACAGTACTTGTACTGAGCAAATGTACTTGCTAGTAACATTTTGAACACAGGACTTTTACTGGTTATGGAGCATTTTTAGACGATGATATTTCTACTTTTACTTAAGTTAAAGATCTGAAAACTCCCTCCTCCACTACTGATAAAAGTTTCATGAATTGTAACCAATGGCTTTATTAATGGTTGATAACTAATGTATTTATTCTCCAACAGATTTTGGTTTTGATAGTTTAGTGCACCCTACATGGACTGGGCAACACTCACATCACAGCTTTTTGTCTGTTTACAGGATAAAAGCCAGTGTTCTAGTTCAGCTCTTCCTCCGGGTGTGAGTGACCCAATTTCAGTCCCATTAGACATTAAGGAAATGCACGCAAGGGTAGGCTGCATGTGCTTGCACTTTGTGTTTTGTCTGATCTTAGAAGCTGATAAGATCTTTATCAGCAAAGATCTCAGATGTATCACTGAGAGTCAGTAAGTGTGTAGGAAGTTCATCAACTTGCAACCCCAGAAAACATACTGGAAATCTAAAAGTGATTAAGTGTTTCTATGCGTGATACTAGAACATTAGACTGTTCTGTTCTGATGAATATTAAATTACACAAACCCAACACGCACAGCACAGCAATGAATACATGATTTCTCCTTTATGCAAATAGTAGCATGTGAGAAACATGTTGCATGCTTCAACTTACTTCCTCAAAAGCCTGATGTCAAAAAGAGATATGACAATATGATGATGTCTCTTTCTTCAGCACTTTCACTTCTCACAAATCACCACAGTAAGACCATGTATAGCACTCGTCAATGAGGAAGGTTTTGCACATATCTGTTTGGGAAGATAATATAACGAGAAAAGGATGAACCTTTTGTTTAGAAACGCGTTTTGAGAACTTCAAGTGCTGAGTAAATATTGTTTCCATATTTTACAGAACTGACAGTTCTGTAAAAGTGTTCCGTGTGTGTGTCATGTGTCAGCTGTGAAACTTGAGTCATTTAAAAGTTTATCCAATTTAAAGTGATAAAAAAATAATAATTTTAAAGTTTTAAAACTGATCTAGTAAATCTTTAACATTGATCAATGCAGTGCAGCTTAGAGATTTTAAATGTACACATTAAACATGCACTATATCAAGAACAAAACATTAAATTACACTTCCACTCTTAGATGCTACTAAATAAATAATACATAAAGATGCACATCAAAGTATGTAATGCAGTTACCAAACTGGAAAATAAAATGGATAATCCAGCACAGAATTTGGAGCATTTACTGCTTATTTGTGCTCGAATTTTCTGTTGAGAACATACATACCTTGCAGAATGATGATTTTCTCTCAGTGAATTTCTTTATCCTCCGGGTCCGATGTCATCAAGTCAAAGAGAGTGAAAGTTCTTCCTCCCAGGCGCAAGAGCTGCTTCTGAAGACAGAGTTCAGTGTGGGGGCTTTATGTCACAAATACTGTGCGCTTAAAATATCAAAAGAAGAAGAAGATGAAGCCAGAACCGCATACAGTACAGTGCATCACTGATCTTCCTACTTTTAACGTCACACACACACACAGTAGGGACATTCCCCCTGCGATGCACATTTGGAGGTTTCTGTTGCTTTCAAAGCAGTGCTTTGATTTTCTGCAAGATTGCTTGATTCACCCCAATTGCTCACAGTCTCAACAACTACCCCCCCCCCCCCCCCCCCCGCCCAAAGGTCACGCTTAATAAGGAAATGATTTGTTTCAATGAGCAACTATTCAATTCAATTCAATATATTCTTATATAACGTCAAAGAGAAGTTATCTCAAGATACTTTTCATAGAGAGTAGGTTTAGACCGTACTCTACAATTTAGAGACCCAACAAGAGATCCCCATGTGCGTGCACTAGATACGACAGTGGCACGGAAACGGGTAGAGGGAGAGAGAGAGACAAAGAGAGAGACAGAAAGAGAGAGAGAGCGAGAGAAAACAGAGGTAGCAGTAATAATAACAGAAATATGACTACTACTACTAATAGCAGTCTAAATAGCAGTAATAATAATAATAGAAATATGACTACTACTACTAATAGCAGTCTTAATAGCAGTAATAATAATAATAGAAATATGACTACTACTACTAATAGCAGTCTTAATAGCAGTAATAATAATAGAAATATAACTACTACTATTAATAATAGTAGTAATAGTAGTAGTAATAATAATAGAACTATGACTACTACTATTAATAATAGCAGTAATAGTAGCAGTAATAATAATATAAATATAATTACTACTATTGATAATAGCAGTAATAGTAGCAGTAATAATAATAGAAATATAACTACTACTATTAATAATAGCAGTAATAGTAGTAGTAATAACAATAGAACTATGACTACTACTATTAATAATAGCAGTAATAGTAGCAGTAATAATAATAAAAATATGACTACTACTAATAATAATAGCAGTAATAGTAGCAGTAATAATAATACAAATATGACTAGCAGTAATAATAATAGAAATATAACTACTACTATTAATAATAGCAGTAATAGTAGCAGTAATAATAATACAAATATGACTACTAATTATAATAATAGCAGTAATAGTAGCAGGTTTCCTGCTTGTTCTAATTTGTAAGCTGTACATATTTATTCTATTATTGTAAACCCTGATTTAATGAATCCTTAACAAAACAGTATGTTTTGATATTTTTGGACTATTTACTTGTTTTGTGTCAGACTAGTGGTTTGAAAAGAAGCAGCTATGGACTAATGTACAATAATTGTAGTTGCAGTAGTTGCTTTTCCTCAACATGACCAGCAGATAGAGCTGTCATTTCAATGGATATTTTGAGACGACAGCAGCTGCTGGGAAAAAGTACATCATAACTAACAATGGGTTCATATGGACAGCAAGTCATCATTTGTAGGGATATAGTGGAGGGTAAAACCATCTCAACTGAGCTTCAATTATGGTAGAAATGGAGCAAATATGATTTAAAAAACGTATTTTTATAAAATGTGTCCTCCGGTGTCCTCTGGTGCTCCTAATGGCATCTGCAGGATTTCACAGACCTGTGGAAAACAAGCAGTCAGAGCTGATCTGGAGTCTGCCGTCTCTTAGCTGCTGTCAATCACTCACCAACTCTGATCAAACGGTCAAACTAGGCAGCGCTGATCAGATATGAATCAATAATCTGTTACTGTAATGTCTATTTCTGTCCTCAGATGTTCTCAGAATCATCTTGTAGTGTACTGTTTAGCTATAAAATGAGAAAGTTTATGACCCGGCAGCCATGTTGAGATCAGTTGAGGAAATACCAAGCACCGCCCACCAGCCGGAGCATAGCCAATAGGAATGCTCTCTCTCTCTGAAATGACCTGTTATTGGTCAAAGTCTCCCGTCAAGGGTTAGATTTTCTAAAGCCTGAAAACATGCATGAGGAGCAGAAGTCTACTTTTCTCTCAGAAAACTTAAATTGAAAAAATATTGTGCCTACTGCCGGTTCAAAGGTTAATGATATAATATGTGATATAAATGTAGACTACAAACTATATCATAGTTACTAATAGCCAATTTAATTTAAGTTTAATAAAGTTTAGGCTCAAGTTTAAGTTTTGAAGTTTACATTTACATTTACGTTTACATTTATGTTTAAGTTTGAGTTTGAGTTTAAGTTTTTCAAGTTTGAAGTTTAAGTGTAAGGTCTTTTAAGGAGAAAAAGAAGAAAAAATACTTTTATTAAAGTAATAAACTTGTAACAGCTTATGGTGTAGTTAAGGATCTTTATGTTCAAGTTGAGATGAAACCCTAATTATCAACTGACATCTTTGAATGCCATGCAGGGGAATTTGTATCAACTTAAAATTAAGATCAAAACACATACATAGAGTGTATATGATCCACCCATATATAAATATAAAAGCAGTATAATTACAGAGTGTAAAGATGTAATTAAAGGGCAGATGGCGGTTTGCATTAAGGTGAGTACAGTAAATTAGAAAGGTTGTTATTGAGAAATTCAAGAGCCTGCTGCATCAAGCAAGAAGCTGCTAGTTTGTTTTCAAAATAAAAGCTTTTTAGTGTAGCTCTTTAACATGATGTAGCCCATACTCCTTGTGTGAGAGAGAATAACACAACTCTCATCAATATACAGTTGAATACTGTAATGAAATGAATAGGCCTACTTGTGATCCATGGATGCCAAAAATCAGGCCATAATTGCCCCTTGATTAACTTATACGGCTGTAAAAGACATTCTCTAACACCAAACTCAACCAGTTGGGTTACATTTTTGTCAAGTTGGTTCAAGTTGGTTTTAACATGTTCCTACAGGAAAGGTGGAGCAGATGCTGCAGGGTACTGGACCATCAGTGGACCCAGTAAATGTCGAACTGAGTACTGCTTTAAACAATTTTTGAAAAGCCTGTTTAAATATGATATGACAGTGCACTTGTGGGTACTTGAAGGAGCCAGGGAAGGTACTTGTACAGCAGATACTACTGATGGTTAGCAGTGGCAGAGGTGACCCATTGGGGGCCCCTAGTGGGTCAATCCAGCCATGCCTGTGTCTAACTACTTCTTCCTGCTTTGACCTTTAAACTAATGTTGTGAGAGTGGCGTAGGGCATTTGGAGAATAGCAGAGTCAGTGTGTTGTGTGTCTGCGCGTGCATGTGGGTGGTGGATCAAGTGGGAACGAGCGCGGCGTATGAGTGAGAAAGCAAGTGGGCAGCGGAGCACAAGAGAGTTGGATATAGTTTAGTGAAAATATAAAGTGAATGTTTGATGGAAGTTGCAGTTTGTACAAGAAATAAATGCTGCAGCTCTTCAAGATCAACGGAGGTTTCCCGTGTCTTGTTTCCCTGCTGTTGAGTTAAGTGATGGGGGTTAGCTCCGGAGCGAGTTCAGTACCAACTCCGGCCCTGGAGACCAAAGCTACGGTCTCCCCAGTGTCTTCTGACTACGGTCGGGAGGCTGAAGCAGGAACAGTTAACACTACCCTGTTGCACCAGATGGTTTGTTACACGGAACCATCTTAGAAGCCATCATTGGAAACTGTTTGGAGAAGGACGGGCACTTTCAAAAAATATTTGGCAGGTGATTGAAAGAACCACCTGTCAATCAAACTCTTGCCGAAGCCAGTCAGGAGAAGAGCGAAAACATATTTTCCATCAAGGAAAGCCTTCAGTTTCAATGAAGAAATACTCTCCAGTTCTGGATAAATATCTAAAAATATTATAACAAGTAGCTGGTTGATATCTACCATTGAGGACACTGAGGTCTGAGGATTCTATTATATTTTTTTATTTAGTGAAGGTGAGACTAAACAAAACAGAACTTAGTACATTGGGTGACATGACAGGATTGACACGACGGAGTAAAACAAACAACAACAAAACTAGAGACCGTCATGTGATGGGATCACACCAGCCGTGACGTCAAATCGGGCCATGGGTGTAAAGTGGGGAAGCCAGTGGCCCCTTTCCCACTTCCTACCCCCTACTTCCTTGCTCAGACCACACCCATCTTCAAACTCAGCCTTCTTTTTAATCCCAACAATACACCCGTAGAGTTTCGTGACTGCATCTTGCACGGTTGTGATGTTAACATCGTGACAAAATCTGTCCACAGACAGACAGACAGACAGAGAGATAGACAGACAGACAGATTAACAGCTGGCAAAGTACTCAAAACTATTTATTTTTATTAATTTTAGATTTATTTTTAAATGTATGTATTCAAACATGTATTTCTTTATTTCTTTCTGCACGATTTTCCCTTTGCATTCACCCCAGCAACATTTATTTGTAATATTATTTTTGCTACATCTAATGACATTTATTCATTTATTGAGTCATATATTTATTTATTCATTTATTTTTCATTTTGGCAGGTTCAACCTTCCATATATCTGTGCAAGTATCGTGTTGACAAAATCTGTCCACAGACAGAGAGACAGACAGACAGACAGACAGACAGACAGAGAGACAGACAGATAGACAGACAGACAGACAGAGAGAGAGACAGACAGACAGACAGACAGAGAGACAGACAGACAGACAGACAGACAGAGAGACAGATAGATAGACAGACAGACAGACAGACAGATAGACAGACAGACAGACAGACAGACAGACAGACAGACAGATAAACACCTGGCAAAGTACTCAAAACAACTTCTGTGGTATTCCTTTCCTGCTACAGTAGGTGTCTGTCTCTCAATCAAATGTTGGATCTTATGGTGTGGGGTGCGTGTGTATTAGGTGCAGGGCAGCCTGTTGTGTCGGGTTCCTGTGAGTGTGTATGCCAGTGTAGAGGAGGTGTTTTTTAAGAGGAGACAGAAAAAAGAAAAGGGGGAAGAATACATTTCCCGGCAGGGTGGCTAATAATATCCCATGGTCCAACCATTTATGATATTTTGTTTTGTCTTTTTCTTTCCCAAACCTTCCTAGCATTTTTTAGTCCCAGGCCCTGGGGAGGGAGCTGACTGTTGGAGATCTTATTCCGTCGCCCCTCAGAGCGTGTCCTATCCTGTACTGATTCTAAAGCCCCCCTGAGGAAAATATGTGATTTATTTGTTTGTGCTATACAAATATAATTGACTTGACTAATTTGACTTGACCCTTCGCCCTTCCTGAACAGCCAGATTATTATTATTTATTTATTTCTGTAAATTAGGACATCAGACCATCCCAGCCTGCAATTGTATCAACCTGGTGAGAGTTAACACTATAGCCTACTAACAATAAGTCGACTAATGCCCAGTGACACCAATCATTTTCATAATTCTGATGATTCAGTTATTTTACAATCAAACATATCAAACATTCGCTGGACACAAGCAAATGTTTGATATGATTTTTTTTCTTTCCCAAACTTTCCCATTTCTGTTTGTGCCCCAGGTCTTGGGGAGGGAGCTGACTGTTGGAGGTCTAATTCTGTCACCCCACAGAGCGTGTCCTATCCTAAAGCCGCCTGAGGAAACTGTGTGATTTGTTTGGGTTATATAAATAAAATTGACTTGACTGAATTAACCTGACCCTTTGTGTCCTGAACAGCCCCCAGACCAATGGAAGAGAGTCTATTCATGAGGGCAGAAATTAGTTATTATTATCATTATTATTATTGTTATTATTATTACTATCATTATTATTGTTTCTTCTTCTTCTTCTCATTAGTATTATTATTAGTATTAATAATAATACTAATGTTATTTTAATTGTAAATGAGGACATCAGGCCACCCAGCCAGGAATTGTATCAACCTGGGGAGAGTTGACCCTACTAGAGTTGAAACAATAAGTCGACTAAACAACCATTTTGATGATTCGATTTAGTTATTTTACAATCAAAAATATCAAATATTCACTGGACGCAAATGGACAATAGTGGCCTCATAGTAGAATTTTATTCTGAAGGTTACAGTCGGAAGTGTAGTTTTCTTCTACCTGATGGTGCGCGCGACCGGTGTGGCCAAATCGAAACGCTCGCGGCAACTCGCTCTGCAGGTTAGCCCGGTGGATCCTCCTCCTCCTCTCCTCCTCCTCTCCTCTCCTCCAGCTGTCCTCATGGTTCCATTCCCTGCTGGCTCTCTGTGCAGCAGGACTCGGTCTGCAGACAGACAGCATGAGTAAGTCCAGCAGCCTGAGAGTGAAGAACCTGTTTAAAGTCAAGTCCCCTGATAAAGAGAGCAAGGAGCAGAAGGGGGGCTCCCTCCAGGATGGAGCAGCCACCAGCCCCAGGGACAAGTCGGGGACTTTACCTGCGACCTCCGGTCCCCTCAGCCCGGGACACAACGTCACGTTGTCCGGTGATGTTTTACCCGTTTCCCCCAAAGAAAAGAAAGGAAAGCGGCTGCTGTCGTTCAAGCTGAAACGGAAGAAATCCAAGCAGAAAGGAGAAGAAGGAGGAGGAGGAGGAGGAGGAGAGGTGTTCTTCCCGGATGAACTGGACAGCTTCAACAGCCACCTGTAAGAGAAAAACAACTTCATTACTTTGATTTTGTTTCCTTATCTAAGGCCATGGGTGGCCTTTTGAGTTGAAAATACAGATTGCTATGCTCAATATGATTAGCAGACAAACTGAAAGTAGGCTACATGAACCTCGTGATATCAGAACATATCTTTGTTGTCAAAGAGTATCTATATCTATATCTGTCTGTCTATATCTATATCTATGTCTATACACTGGAGGCTGAGTGACACCAGTACAAAACCAAACCATGCCTACCTTTTCTTATGTGAAAGTGAATCCATAGTAGGTTAAAGCTAATGCTGGGCCCCTGGAAACTCCCATATTGCCCCCTGGCAGTCCTTTGTCTCCATTTTGCAAAACCCAGTGCACCACAGGCTGTTTCACAAGCTGACAGAGCTGAAGGAAGCACTGAAGTGTGTGAAACATCTCACAGAGCGACTGTTTCCCCCCGGCACTTTATGAAAACTAATCACTGTGGCATTGAGCTGTGGCTGAGCTAGTTTAGTCAAGGTCCAAACCTGCACACAGAAGTTTGAAACCTGCAGAGAGGTAAATAGATCCAGTGAGGAGCAGTGTGAGGAGCAGTGTGGGGAGCAGTGTGGGGAGCAGAGTGGGGAGCAGTGAGGAGCAGTGTGAGGAGCAGTGAGAGGAGCAGTGTGAGGAGCAGTGGGGAGCAGTGTGGGGAGCAGTGGGGAGCAGTGTGAGGAGCAGTGAGGACCAGTGAGAGGAGCAGTGAGGAGC